>WYDK02000041.1:6950052-6970115 GCA_009867345.2 Toxicodendron radicans | reverse complement strand
TTCTTCTTGGACTTGGACTTTAAAAGTGTTGAATAAAGTCCAATCCTCATGGTCTTCATGTGCCTTGAATTTGTCTTATTGAGTTGGGCTTAATTGATTAGCCCAATCTTGGAAATAGCCAATTAAGGCTTCTTGAAGCTTCGTAGCTCTTGATCTTGTAATTGGGCCTTGAGGCAAATGCAAAGGATCTGACTTAGTATTCTTCGGGTCCTCTCTATCAAGCCCATCAATTACAAATCTTTGTCCTAGCCCATCTGTATCAAAAGATTGAAGATTGAAACTTTGAAGAAGAAATTTTAATTTTTGTAGAATGAAATGAAAGTGAAATGGGTTCTTTTACTGTTTAAGTTTTAATATTTTTTTATTTTTGGTTTAACTCGGTTTTGGTTGGACTAGCGGGTTGTCACATAAATGTCGGTCCAACCGCAGTTCAAAGTGGGTTAAATTAAGTTACCGATTTTTTTGTTGAACCGACCCGACTAGACTGCCGGCTCACGGTTGGACGAGTTGAACCAGCCAATCCAGGCTGGGTTTTAAAACCTTGCTCCTTATACCCCTTATTAAGCATCGTTTGCCATTTTTTTATCATCTTGATCTTTCACTTTCCTTCCCCCTTGGTAACAATTAAAACTTGAGCTGAGTTGTGTTTTGGACCCATTTTCCTAATTTCGACTCTATTCAAAAGTAGACTAATTTTCTTGTGGTTTGCCCTAATCGTTTTTGTATTTGGGAAAGACCTAAAGGTGCTAAAGTGATGGTTTTCCTTTCCAAATCAAATAGGCATGTATCATCCCTATCATCATGTATAACACTTCTATCAAATCCCCAAGGCCTATCTAACAACAAGGGACATGCATCTATCGGTATAACATTACAAAGCACTTCATTCACATGGTTTCTACCAATGGAAAAATAAATTAAAACTTGTTTGGTGATTTGTAGTGTACTCCCATTGATTAACCATTGAAGCTCGTATGGTTGGACATGAGATAAGGTTGGTGGACCCAATCTCTCCTATTGATCTTTGTTTTGGCAGATTTGTGCATGCAAAACTCTCCCTAACACAAACATATTCCCATTGTTAGATTCCTCCACAATCTCATTTTCATGATCGGCTTCAACATCTTTATCTTTACTTTCTTCCTTTTGCAAAGCCTCTTCAATCTCCTCAATATTGAATTCAACAAGCATATCCACATTGTCTAATTCCTTCACTATGTCATTTTCATGTTTGGCCTTAGCACCTTGGTCATATCTTTCTTCAACCTTGGTAGTAGCTTCGGGTGTGTGATAAGAGGAAGACCACTTGTAGAAAAATTTCCCTCTATCATCATCATTTTTCCTTCGGTGGTATTGGTTTGGTTCATGGTTGGGTAAAGTTTGTTTACGGTTTGCTTGGTTTTGATTTTGGGTTATGGTTCTCACAAGTTGGAGAATTTTGGCTAGTTGTTCGTTACACCCTCTTAAATCTCCACAAAGCCTCATCGTGGCTAACTCCCATGCTATGGGTGGTGAGGATGAGTTGGTCTTGTTGGACATCTTGGATGGAAATATTGGAATGCAATGGTAAGTGTATGGGAAAGTGTTTGGGACAAATTTGGTAAATGGGTTTTGGTGGTTCGGGTAAGTGTGTTTAAGGTCATTTTTGGGGTATATGGTACTGTTTAGGTAGTGTTTGAGGTGATTGATAAGTGTTTAGGTAGTGTTTAGTATGTGTGGTGTTGTGTTTGGGTTTTAAAATATGGTACAGAGAAAAACAAGAGCAAAATAGGCAAATCTGAAATTTTCTCAACCAAACTAAGGGCCCGTTTGGAAACCGTAGTGTAATTACTAGAGTAGTAATTACACACCCTAGTAATTACACAGTATTTTAAAATACATTGCGTATTTGGATGCAACATCGTAATTATATCTGAATTACCAATGTTATGTTTGGTAAGACAGTCGGTAATTACACAGAAAAATAAAATTTTTAATAACAAATATGTAAAATTAATATTATTTATTAACAAATATTTAAAATATATATTATTAACTAACAATTTTTTTATCAGTAGCTATAGTAATTCTATAAAATAAATAAAAAATTTAATTATAATTAAAATAAAAACTAAAAAATCTTTTAAATTAAAAACTAAAACTCTTTTAATTTTCCAAAATATTATGAATTTCTATTGAGAATAGGAAATGTTATTTTTATTTTTTGGTATTACAATATTTTGTAATTACACCTAATTCACAACCCCCTATGAGAATTGGAGAGTGTAGTTAAGCCTCTCTAATTACCATCAATTACACTCTAACCAAGTAATTACTTGATTAAACAAATATATCTGATCTTGTAATTTCCATAAATTACACTAAATTCCAATTATCAGGTGGTTTTCCAAACGCGCCCTAAATGTAAATCTAACAAGATGAAATGAAGAAAAGAAGAACTCGCTCACCAACCTAAGCTCTGGTACCACTTGATGCATTTTGCGGAAGCTTAGTATGAGTTATTTTATCTCAAAACAACACAAACTACACAATCGGTTACAATAACCAACAAATGTAATAAAACAACCTACAAACATTCCCCAAACATGAATAGTAAAACAAATACAATACAAATGATACAAGATAAAGTCAACCTCAAGGCGTAAAGGCAAGCCACCGACCAAGAGTTTCCAAAACCTAAAGGTAATGCTGCGGGTTTTGGATTCACTACCAAGCTTGGCAAGAACTTAGGTAAAAGAAATGAATAAATGCTCTCTCAGGAGACTCTAATTTTCCACTCAACAACTCTAACTGTTACAATAAGAAGTGGTCTTTATATAGGACTTACAAAAGTTGCCCTAATCATGTTTCAATCTAATTCGTACATGTGGCATACAATTAAACAAAAGTTGTCCTACCACAGTGCATAATTGTGACTTATCCAATTCATTGGGTTTGTAGGGTATTCAATTGATCTCGATGATTAGTTGAAGTGCACGTAAGCTAACCCGGACACCCCGGTTATCCAAAAAAAAAAAATTAAACAAAATGTAATCTAAATCATACAAGTGGTGGTCAAGATTAGAACAAGTCAAATACAAAAGAAATTACATTAAACAATACATAGAAAATATAAAAAGGCTATGCTATTAGGTTTTCAATTCTAGACAACTTGGAATTTAGCAAAACATGTGACTTTCCTAAAGGGAAAAGGAACAAGAGTCACCCACAAGTGTCATAACTTGTATTTGTCAAGAAAGGAAAGTCTTGAGCCACCTTGTCTCTTTGAATTAAATGTTCCCATGTGCTCGAATTGATTCTCTTTTGAACTTTCCTTCCCAAATGGAATGTGTGACTTCCACAAAAGCATATTACACTCAAATAAATGGATTAGGCCTATTGGATCAACAATTGCAGGGCTTGGATGAAATAGGTTTAAATTGAGTTCATTTTGCTTCATTCTTTCAATTTTGGCCGAATTGCTTTTAGGAACATGAATGACTTCTCTTATGGACTTTGGTTGGCCTATGTAGAGGTTAATGGGTAACCTTGAAGGTGAATTCACATCAACTTGTTATGTTGAGTATCCTATCATATGTTATGTCCACAACATTAAATCAAAACAATCCCAAAATCCAAAGACAAAAATGGGTTTGTCATTCGAAACTCATGATCTGTTAGAGTTTTCAATAGACGGATTGAGTGTTTGGACACAGGAAAAAATTAAAGAAATTTAGAATTGTTAGAAAAATAAATTGAGAGAAAAGTCTACTCGTTTTTTAATCAATTTCATAATACATGCCCTCCTTTTATAATCACGCAAATTAGAACATTTTTATTAATTAATTCTATTATCACACATTCTACGTTGTTCTTGTTAGCTTATTTACTCTTTTATCAATTCAACGTTGTTTAGAACTCTGGGTTTTACTTAAGATTAAGCAACTCGTTACTAATTAGTCGACTCCAAGAACGTCCTGGATATTGACAAAATCTTATTTCTACTAAAACTTCTTGACTTGCAAGAAAACAATTACGTAATGAACTTGTTTATTTATAAATTTGAGTTTGTTACGTTATTATGTAGTAAAGTTCCAATATGGAAATTCATGTACTAGTTCCTATTCCCACAAATGAGTCATCCATTACTTTTTGGGATTGTACAAATACTTCTATATTTAAAATACACAAACATAAATACATAATTATAGAGTCGTCCCTTAGTAAAACCCATTTTAAATAAAATTTGTTAACAAAATTAAAATTATAAATATATCATATTTTATTCCATAATTACCCATTCTATTAACATTCTTCTTCCCAGAAATTTTCTTACAGAAGGTTTTGCTTTTACAGTTGAACTGCTCTTGCATATTAATGGCTGTTGAATATATCTAGAATATGAAATAATGAACAATAAATATTGGTGGGTTTTGTTGGCTTTTACAATAAGCATATGAATTTAGTGGCATCAATTTGTGCTTAATCCATATTTTTTTTAAGGATTGAAATTCTGGAGATGGAAATGAGTTTAGAAGAAGCGATAAAAAATTGAAGGTGAGGGATAATTTTGGAATTGGCAATGAGATATTTTATAAATTAATTTTTAATAAATTTAACTTGAAATGGGGCTTACTATGAGTTTAAGTGGGGCTCAAATAACATTACTCTAATAATAATAAAAAAAAATCCTAATTTTGGATTACATAAAGTTTAAACATGGTTCCATTTGGTTAGAAAACCCTAACCAATATATATTTATTAGAAACTAAACCAAACCAATTTAAATCAAGTTGGTTCAACTCACATTAATCGCTTTAAGTGTAAATAATTTTCTTTTCAAACTTATATTACAAATCATTTAAATTTTTAATTTTCAATACAAATAAATTTTTTAATGAAAAATTCACCTAATTTTTTATTATAAATTTTAATATATTTATCAAAATACTATTGTTATATTATATGATAAATGATAAATGTATAATACGATTCATTTTAAGTTTTTCAAGTTGAAGAGTAAACCCAAACTAACCCTACTTAAATTTCACTCGGTTTAATTTGATCCAAATTTATATTTTAGTATCTTAAGACCCGAACTAAACCGCTCGGTTCGGTTTGATATGGTTTCTGATTTTTTTCCCACCCCCTCACTATGATAGTTAGTGGGTAAAATAATCAGCTTAAAACGACGTCGTTTTCAAAGAAACATAAAAACCAAAGAAAGAAGAAAAGGGTAGCTTTGTAATATAGATAAAAGACAGCCCCTTTTAAACAAAGTACAAGTTTTTTAAGCAGGATAAAGCCATTCTCTTTTCGCGTCCCTTTGTCTATTTGCTCTCAGTAACTTACAGTAGAGAGAAAAAAGCAAGCAGCTAAAGCTCAGCTCAGCTCAGCTCACCAAAAAGTTGGAAACTTTGATTGAAACATCCATCTTTCTCTAACATTTTTGCATGTACATGCTTTGGTAACTCGTTCAATTAACTCATCCTTGACTCACTTGAGTCTAACTTCCATGGCTAATAACCCCAACGACCCTCCAACTGATGATTTCCTTGAACAAATCCTCGGTCTTCAGAATTTCGCTTCGGCTGAGTCCGGCTTGTCGGCTCCCGACGCTGGCTTGGGTTCGACGGCTGGAGCTGCCGCGCCGATGATGCTGCAGCTGAGCTCTGGCGACGGCTCCAGCCACATCTCGGCGCTTGGAGGCGGAGTCAGCGGTGGCTTTCACGGACAGGTGTTTCCTTTAGGGCTGAGCTTGGAGCAAGGTAAAGGAGGGTTTTTGAAGCCTGAAGAAGCTTCGGGAAGTGGAAAACGTTTTCGTGAAGAACTCGTTGATGGTAGAGCTTCTACTGTCAAGAATGTAAGATTCGTTTTTGAATTTTATTTTATTTTTTAAATAAGAAGTAAAAAATGTTTTTGTAGTGTTTGCGTATGTTGACTTATCTGAGACTCAGTTGAATTGCTGAGGGGAGGAGTTTTTTTTTTTCCAAGGGTTTTTAGTAGTTATTTATTCATGAATTAAATGTATTTTCATTTTCTTTTGGGCATTGTTTAAATCTTGTGAACAGTGAGTTGCTTAGTGGATCAGTGAGACTGTTTTTGTTTGGTTGAGTTTTTTCTATTTTTTTCTTCTTCTTCCAATTTTAGTGATGTTTTGTTTGATTGCTGAGAAGACACGGAAAGAAACAACTGCTAGAAACTTGCAGGAGGTTTAGTTTTGGAGGCTACTGCTGTGACTTGTAAGATTCCGGGGCTCTATCAGACAATGAAAACAATACAAGAAAGACCCTGTAGAATCATTGGGAGGGGAGAACTAAAAACTGTAATATTTATTGGTTTTTGATTGTGGGTAAAACTTTGTTGTGTCTCCTATTCCTTTTTCTATAGCAAAAGTAGCTAACCAGAATATCTCCTTGTAAGACATGGAGCTTTAGTAATGGAAACTGTTGAATTTCTCTCGAATTTATTGTTTAGGAGGCCATTAGGGAGATTTCGAGTTGATTTCTTTATTCTTCTTTATTCAATTTTCGCATTGGAGTGTGTCATTTGGGGTGAATTTGCTTGTTTGTCTGCGGTACTTCATTTTTAAAGAGTTGGATGTTTCCCTATCCCCAAATTGTGCCAGTTGAACATTTGAATTGTATAGGAGAAGTCTATCTCTCATGCACCATGTTTTTTAGTAAAGAAAGTGAAAAATGATAATGTGGGAAAAAAGATATCTGGAACTGGATATGTTAGATTGTTAAAATTCTAATAAAAGAGTGATTTTATGTCTGTAAACAGATTGGGGATGATTTTAATCCCATTAGAAGATTGGGAATTTCTTTGAGGTTTCTCCAGTTCTCTCGTGAACTATACTAAAAGTGTTCTGGCAAAACTATGATTCAGTGGGAGTGAGGGGTTTCAGAATCGTTCTCCCATTTTCCCGAGGGAGAGAAACCACAAGAGATGAGTTACTTTCCAGCAATTGGAAAGCATGTTTTTGGTTTCACAAGCATTATTAATATTGCTTTTGTCTATTGTGTCATCCAGTTTCTTATACTCTCCAAATGATATTGATGAGGTTCTTTTGAGCCTATAGTTGTTTTCAACATAGAAATGTAAAGGTTACATCTTAGTTGTGCACTCTTCTTCCCCTGACATCATTGCAATGTTATTGTTGAATGTTGCATGGGTGTGCAGTGTTTTTCAATTTTATTGATTGATTTCAGTTCTTGTTACTTCTTGTCTGTTACTGCCTATAAGAAGCTCTATTTTATATTTTTTATTTCCTTTTTTATTGCTTTTAGGTAGGGATGAAATTTTGACTTCTGTAATAAAATTACTAACCTTTTGCAGGTGTACCATGGCCAACCAATGCCCACACCTGTTCCTGCAGCTCCACATCCTCCAGCAATGCGCCCTAGGGTACGAGCTAGGAGAGGACAGGCCACAGATCCACACAGCATTGCTGAACGAGTAAGACTATTTTAGTATACCTACAAAACAACTACAGAATATCTCAAGAACATTGAAGTGGCTCTCAGTTTTTGAGATTGTAAAATAATTGAATGTGTGGTAACTTTGGGCATGGGATTAGATCCAGTGGATTAAGGTCTCAGCATGAGTTGTACATAATTCACTTAAATTGGTTTCCAATTTGACTGGTTAATTTACACTTATCCATGCGTTTTTTTCCTCACTCTAGTAATTTTATAATTGTCAATGCTCCTTTTGGTTCAGCTGCGGAGAGAAAGAATAGCAGAACGAATCAGGGCACTGCAGGAGTTAGTTCCTAGTGTTAACAAGGTGAGTGTGTGTTGTCTATGTCATTTCATGAATCATTTTGCCAATTAGGTTTTGTTTCCCTCCTCTTTTGGTCAAGCATTCTGCATTTCATATTTGTTTCTTATGTTGGAACTCTATCCCTTAGTTTATAGTCAATAAAAAAAGGAGTAAAAAATGAAAGAAGAGAAAAGGGGCCAATAACAAATCGTGGTACCCTAACAGAGTAAAAGAGTTTATGAAATTTGTGTTATAACATTATAAATTCTTTATACTTGGCTCCTTTCTGTTATTATCGGCTCTATCCACTGATAAGTTTTTTCTCTCTATATATCTTGTTTCTTGCCCGTACATTCTTTTCCATTACTATACTGTAGGTTTTTGTTAATCTAAATATCAGAAAGAGTTTTAGGCATCAGATGGTAATTTCAGAGCTCAATTGAGTGTTTTAATTGTTCACATTTCTCTGGTCAACGATACAGACTCATACGCATTGATGAAGTGTGTATGAAGCCCGTTCTAAATGATTTGTGCAAGTTTCCCGCTTCCAAACCTTAAAAGTAGGTTTGATGACTGTTTGTGTGCATCTAGCAACAGTTTAGGGACTTAGCTTTTTTGGAATAATTAGTTGGCTGTCTCCTAGAAATGACATTTGCCTCAAGTCTTTCCTTTGATGCATAAATGCTCTTTGGACTGCAATTATCTGTTCGATAAAATAAAGAAACCTTCGCATGCATTTTTGTGGCTTGTTTTCTATTATATACTGGATGTTTTTGTTACTTGTTTCTCTCGTCAATTTGCTTACTGTTATTGAGATCAAATGGTTATCTGGTTGGTTTAGAAATAGTTCATCTAGTGATAGACGGGTAGTTGGGGGAAACTAATTATTTTCTTATTATGGTCCCAGCCAGAACCATATAATTAATGTGTCTGGAGAATGGTTGGGGAATTGACGTTTTGTGGTAGAGTTATTGGTGAGGCTTTGGTGAAGTTAACATCTCAGTTTTTCTGAGCATAATTATCATTTCTTCCTCCCTCTAATACTAACGTATGTATTTTACTTGGTAGACGGACCGGGCTGCTATGCTTGATGAAATTGTGGATTATGTAAAGTTTCTGAGGCTCCAGGTTAAGGTAAAATAATCCCCTTTTCCTTTTGGGTTCCATAATATATTATTTAAATCCTGGTTGGTTAGTGTACAAATCAAGGGTCTGTATCTTTACTCATAAAGCTTAAGTATAGACGATTTAAGCTTCAAGTGTTAAGATTTGGCTTCCTCTGTATGCTCTAGTGACTATTTTTTATTTTACTATAGACTCCTTTCTTTTTGCAATAATATGTGTGGAATTATCTCTGATACGTTTCTTGAAAATATCTGTTACCTGCCTGACCAATGCTGCATTTACCCAAGAGTCCTACTTCCGTCTCATCTAAACAAGTATCTAATGTCAATTTAGTAGCTTGTAATATTTTAATGGTGGTGTTTCACATGAATTATAGTCATTGCCTTACATGTATTCTACTTGACATTTTTTGAGTAAATCTTTTGTTTGAAATTCTATTCCTAAGGAGAAATTCTATTCCTAATGAGCCACTAATATTGGTACACTATGTTTACCATCACAATTATATAATTACCTCTTTGAACACGGATCAGTCGTTGAGAATAGAATACCTCCACTACATGTATCACGTTATAGCTTTCCTTTAAAGGTGAATCATGTTTATATTATGCAACAGTGAGTAGACTAGTCAACGGCTTCTTGTTGGTGTGTGCCCCCCTTTTCCGAGAAAACTAAGTCTGAGCACCAATGGCAATTGTGGATTGTTTAAAGCTTTTGTTGCTTGGTCTTATTTATCCAATTGACAGGTTTTGAGCATGAGTAGATTGGGCGGAGCTGGTGCAGTGGCTCCACTAGTAACAGATATCCCACTATCATCAGTTGAGGTATTAAACAAATGATTGATTATATATGCAGAGGATAAACAATTGTTTCTTTTCCCATGTTCATGTACAAAGGGTTTCTCTTTTTTTAGGATGAGTCTGGTGAAGGTGGAAGAAACCAACCAGCCTGGGAGAAATGGTCAAATGATGGAACAGAAAGGCAGGTAGCAAAGCTGATGGAAGAAAATGTTGGAGCTGCAATGCAGTTTCTTCAATCAAAAGCTCTCTGCATAATGCCGATCTCATTGGCGACGGCGATTTACCATACACAACCTCCAGATACCTCACCTATAGTCAAGCCAGAGACTAATCCTCCTTCATAGATTTTAAGCAAAAGGGTATTCCCTCCCTCTATGGTCCCATCCAGAAAGCTCACTAACTTCTCCAGGGTCCCACTCCCACAATTCACATTCCAACCAACCCCACAAAATAAGTTGTTCACTGGCTTCAAGTTGCAATCAAAGTCAGATGCCATAGCTCTTTGCTTTTTTTTTTTTTTTTTTTTTTTTCTTCCTTTTCTTTACAGCTTTTGTCAAACAGGGTTTTGATGTCAATGCCTAAAAAAATAGAGGCAGGGCATTGATGTCTTTACCAAGTTCAAGTAAAGAAGAGGAATTGTCAAAGCTCTCAGTTGATATGCTCTGCTTTTTTGCATCAATGGTGGGGATGGTAGTGGAAAATGATGGAAGCACAAGCACTTTTGTAGTGGGCCTCTAATTTTTGTTAGTGGAATATGGGACCTTCTAAAAGGGATAGATAAGTATATAAATTTGTATCAGTGTAATTTAGATGGAATGAATGAATGGAATGAAGATGAGGTAGAATGGATAATGGTTGGTTGTTTGAAATTGAGAATTGAAAATTGCTGGGTGTTGTGTTGCAGTCCAATAGAAAATTATAGTGCTTACTTTGGTTTAGAGGGCGTGAGTTGTGTTTCAAAAAGTAAATTTGACTTTATATAATTCTCCTGAATCATTATTGGAATATAAATCATTAGAGAGAGAAGAATAATAGTCATGAGTGGGCTGGGTTTAGGTTCAATAATTAATCTCCTAATTGAACTTTGATTGATTTTTTTAATTATGAAATCATTTACTGCATGACCCAAAAGATAAACTTGTTTACTTCATAAAACACAATTCTCTCCAAGGAAAGCTAAAAGTCATGCTCATGAGTTTTTCACCAGCCAGTCACCACTTTAGTGTAAAACATAAAAATGGCGGTGCTTTGCAATTCTCTCACTGGTTCATTCCAAATTAACCTACAAATTGCTTGGTGTTTGGAGACCAGACCAGCAGAGATGCCTAAAACCCTCAGTGCCAGACTAAAATTTGCGTCAATTTTTCCCGTGGTGTGGGAATGGGAACGAGAAAAGAAATGGGAACGCACTGCTGATATGCAGTTCAGGATGTTTTTTAGTGTTTGAACATTATACATCACCATCTCGTCTAAAGTGGGAGACCAAACATTTAAGATGATAATAATACGGATAGAGTTCCTCATCAGTCAAAATAATTTATCATCAGACTTGGTTCATCTAGTGGGAGTTACTTTCACATGCTGCGGCAATGTGCAAATTCAACAGACATAATCACTGCGAATTGGTAAAGCCTCAAATTAGAAATTTATTTATATGAAAAACCGAAGCCCTTCGACAATGACAGTCACATTAGAGGAGACAGTCCCGCTGATCCACATTTTAGTGGTGCATATAGAATACATATCATGAAGCATAAATCAGGAAAATTCATTCTTTTCTCATCATTGCAAAAGCACATGGGTTTTTTAATGACAACTAAACCACCATCCAGCGATTTAACAGGGACAATGGGGGCATCCACATCGATAATCCAGTTTAAAGTAAACAAGTCATCTCATAACTTGAAATAAGATGGGTGTTGTATAAAACTGAACATCCACCAGAATCAAACTGGCAGGTATAAAAATTGGTTGAGCCGAACAAATTCAAAGAGCATACAACCTAAACAAGCCTGACAACTTCCAAGCTTTGCATTATTGGAGACACATATACCCAACTTTAGCAGGCATCAAGATCACGGCATGGAGGAGGTTTTGGTTCACTTAGCAAAGTAGTGTTTCCTCCTTCTGGTCCACACTTAATGCGATTCGGATTTTGAGTGCCAGGCTAAAACATAGAACAGAAATTATTCTAGGTAGTATTAAAAACAATAAACAAACTTGAAAACTTAATTTTTAAAACAAAAACACAATTATTTGCACTCAGTTTCCTTACCGGTAGCTTCTCTCCCCTTCTTAACATCTCAACTATCTCAACAACTCGTTTTGGGGTCACATCTTCCTGCATTTCACAAAAAGATCATCATAAAATTCCCAATACTTCTGATTACTTGTGCACAAATACATAATAACTTGTAAAGATCAAAGGGGATATTAATTGGACTGACATAATAGTTGTAAGTATATCCTTCTGATCCATTGGAGTAATCAGCCACAGTAATCATAGGAGCATTTACACAACATCCCTGCAGAAAACCAACTCCATCAAACAAGTACCAGTCAATCAAAACAAATCTGAATGGCTAAAATTGCAAGGGACCTAATATTTCCCTCTAGTTTTATTAGAATAGCATGCATGTTCCCATGAAAATACTATTATACCAAGAACAAGTAGCAGTAAGTGTATCAAGCTAACCAGGTAAGCTATACCAACATTAGCTAACAACTAGTTTTTCATAATTTTCCTAAAACAAGAGAAGTTCATAATAATATGCAGGTGAAGACTTACCATGCATTCCATTTCTCCAACGGAAAACAAACCATCTTTTGTTACTTCTGCATATCACAAATAAGACTTGCTCACTCTTCACATGCAAATTAAAATCCACATGGGTTTAGCATGAGGTGAGATGAAAAACATCAAAATAAGTATGTTGTATAAAACCCACCATTGCGCTTGACTCCCAAGTGTTTCAATAATGCATCTTCAATTTCCCGTGAACCACGTATCATACAAGGTGTTGTACCACAAACCAATAAGTGGTACTTGCCCACCTGAAAACCCATTACACATTCATGCAGGTCAGCTGCAACTTTCTTCATTTCTATGGTTGATGAGATGGTAACAAAATCAAATAAATAAAGATCCTTTCTCACCTTTGTTCGGTTGAACATTGAATAAAATGTAGCAACCTCATACACACGGATAGGAGCAACTTCTATGACCTTAGCCACCTGTATCATCCATTAAGAAAACACGCTTGACAAAAAAAAAAAAAAAGACAGGCATTCACATAGTCTACTACTATGTGCCGCATCAGTGTTAATTAACTCGTTGACATAAATTCCAGAAATTGTTCATCTCTTCAGTTTAGCATTATGTCTCTGCACACAAGTATATTATAGTCTGGCGAGAAATGTTATGTATGTGGATAAAAAGTGAGCATACTGAAGTATGGAATTTTCCAATTAAGTGAGGGCAGTTTACCCTAATTCAAACCAATCTAATCCCTTACAAGTTTATGATTCATTTTGAAACAGTATATATAGTTCTAGCTACATAGAATATAAATCATATGCAAATACAAAAATACACTAGCACAAAAGGCCACAAGAAAATATTTTGAAGTTTTGGACGAGCTGATTGTGTTTTAGCTTCAACTCATCTCACATGTATGATGAAATCTTGATCTAATTCTTGTTATCAAATTTATCACCAAATTACCAAATGGTTGCAGACACCAACTCAAAGAGATTGATATATGTACACTCTCATATGAAACAAATCATGACCTACCATATGTTTCCGCCCAACATACCGCATTCATAGCAGAAACAGGAAGCCATCCTCCATGCTGCTGCTGTGCAAGATCTAGCAGAGGAATAACTGCAGATTGCTTGTAATTGGATGGATAGTGAGATACTATCTCCTTAACCTATCAAAAAATAAGTTTAACATTAGAAACATAGAAATTAAAAATCATTAAATGTTGCAAGGTAAATCAATGATGCTTTAGTTAGAAAAGGTACAGGTAACAGCTTAAATGGGATTAAAAATCATTAAGAAAAGCTCTACTATTGTTGAAGTCAACATGAAGAATATTAGAAGAATCTTTACAGGAACACAGGTAAATCAATAAGGCTTCAAGCATCATTAATTTTATGCACCAAAGGATGAAAGAGGCTAATCAATCAGCTTATCCTAAATTAATGATAAAACTGGTCATTCAAAGTAAGGGTTTGTTTACACAGCCATCAGCTAATGACAAACTAGTTTACACAACATAGCATACAGGCAAAGGGAAAGAAGTTCTTTTCATACAAGCAATACTCCTACAGACTGATCAAAAAGAGAAAGTGTCTATACTCCTACAGTGTTACAGGTTGCTTATAAGGTAGAAATATAAGTGATAGGAAGAGTCAGCTAAAAAGTGATCCAACAAGGCTGGACACTGTCAGGTCAGGCAGAGATCAGAGTTTTGGTCCTCAACATTGGTCGGGTGTAAGAAAATTCATAGTTCTTCTTCAGTTTGCACATGGCCTTGCAATTTAACAGACAGCATGACATGCTTAAAACACCTCAAGTTAATGACTACTTAGACTAGGCTTTTAGAAGCTGGAAAATCTAAAATTATGATAATGTCCAGAGATCTTTGAAGTTTCAATGTACATTGAAATATACTTATTGATTAAAAGTCAGCAAGCCTTGTATCGATTTTGAAGTTCATGGTAGTCAATCAAACATGGTCAAAATGGCATCTGATCTTACCACAGGAGAGGGTAAAAGGATAGGTCACACGTCCAATACCAATTAAATGTGTGGGTATTATTTACCAAGCCAAAGAAAAAAAAAGTTTGAAGTTCATTATAAAATAATAACTAAATCATAGCAGTTCGTAGATACTAGTGCATTCCAAGTAGAAATTCTCGCTCTAACAAACATCAAATCTTCTATTAATAAACTATACAAGACAACCAGAATCATAGAGAAAACACACTCCTGGATTTTAGGATCTAACTAAATCTACAGTCCTTGTTAAATTTATTGACAAATATTTAACTCAATTACACTTCAGGATGTCAGAGCCATTTTGCCAATTCAAAGGCCATACTCATGCATATAATTTGAATATTTATATAACACCACAAAAAAAAAAAAAAAAAAAAAAAACTACCTGCAGGTAAGTATTCAGTACTTTACAATGCAACTTCATGCAATTAGCGAATCTATTATCTCTTCTTCTTCTGCTTCCTTTTTTTTCCTTTTTTCTTTTTTCTTTTTTGCTATTCTCTTGGGATGGGGGATTACACCAACAAGCATATATCCATTTCTTATTAGAACTACCAATCGATGAGTTAAGGCACACGAATAATTTCAATGCACTAAATATGATAAGGCTACTTTACCATTCGATTACATTTATAAGAAAAATGCTCAAGCTTTGAACAGACACGTAGAGCAGACCGAATATAAGGAGCTTCACATAAGGGCATGAACTGGTTTCATAGTAAACCGTGCCTAGATTCAAAGCTCTAATACCTGACTCGGCTCTGCTAGTTTTCAGCCCTAAAGATATAATGCCAATACTCTCAAGTAAAAATGGAATTTAACATTAAAACAGTTTGAATAAGCATGTTGATACATAGACAGGCCCCATAATATTTTTCGTAGTGTTATAAATTAAGGCAATAACCATGTTATTATGGAATTTTACAGTATCAATAATGTTTAAGCAATGTCATAAAGTAAGGTAATTTAAGCGAGTGGTGCTAATAATTTTATAGTTATACAGTTTAAATATTAAAAAATCGAAATGCTTTCACTCACCTTTTCTTTGTTCGCATCAGAGAACTCCCATGGAAGGTCTGGATTGTTATCAGGAGAATCAAGGTGCTTCATAAAAAAAAAAATAAATAATAATAATAATAATAAACACATAGAGCTAAACCATTTCGATATAATCAATTAACTTATAATTCGAAACTCACGTAGTTCAATGCAGTGGAGAAGGATCGAGATGCCTAAACAAACAAAAAAAGAAATGAGATCGAAGGACGTGTTTGGATGACCAGAAAATGAGGGGGAAAAGGGGAGAAAATCGAGAGAAAAACCTTATGAGATAGACGGAAAGCTTGACCGATCTCGTGAAGACGCTGAGCAGCGAGACGAGCAAGCATTTTTGAAGAGTTGAAGAGTGAGGCCACAGATTTGGTACTGAGACCATAAACCTAAGAGAAACGACTCAAAAACTGCTTCTGTTCTAATGTTCAGGGATGCGTAGTGCGGACCTGGCGTGTGGTAGGTGTAATCTCTTATGACAACAGTGAGACTTGGGCTTTTTAAATGGCCCATTTTTATGTTTGGTTGAGGCCTAAGCCTCCCTGTGAGTTGCAATTCTAATTCTATAAGCTATATTTAAATAAAAAATATTAAACAAAAATGGGTCAGGTTATTGTAACGCAAATTTTTGACATAATTTGTGAAACAAATTTATGACTATTGATTCATAATAATCTAATGACTTAAAAATTACTTAGTTGACATTAAAACTTAACTAACTCCAACTTTTCATCAAAATCCGTTGGATTACATTGAATTAATGGCTATTGTTGGTACGAAAACTTGCATCAACGAGAGATACTCAATCAACCTTGACGGGATCGAGTAAGGGGGTGCGTAACCCCCATATATCGATAATGATATCCGGTGGTTAGCGATGTAAAGTTGATTAGGTGCATGTGTGGGTGAATAAGCAGAATGTAAATGAAAAATAAGCTTTTAAAGTGGTTCGACGGTATATAAACCAAACCTACGTCCACTGATGTTATGGATATTACTCTAGAGTGAGCTACAATGAGTTGTAAGTAAAATGACAATAGTTTTCTCTCTCCTCTTTTTCTCCCTCCTCTTTCTTCAAGCGTTGCTCCTTATATAGCTACTGTTCTGATAGTTGGTGGAAGTAGATGGATTATGGTGATCTACGTACGCATTATCTCGGATCTCCTGGACCTTTTACAGAAATCTCATGCTTAATCTCAGTTAAACCAGCCTTAGACGCTTCATCCATGCTTTGCAACAGTAATCGCACTAAATGCTGTTAGCTAGCTTTTCTCAGAAGTCACTCAATTCTCTGTTTTGGGCTGTCAATGGAAGTAGGGACACACTGCGCTCTCTCGCTCATCAATCCTGCATACTTGGCCTGGGACACATGGCACGCATCCAACGGTGGGAAAAATCCCTCTAACATTAACCCCTTAGTTTCCAGTGATCACGAGCGGTTATTGGAAACTTTTGAGTGGGCTAAAAACGGGATTCGCGGTCTGCCACGGATATTCGAGGCGCGACCCTCTGTGATACAGTACCTCTTTGGCTCTCGGAGATGTCGCCTCTTCTGACATTGGCAGTCGAATGTCGCTTCATTTTTTGGCTTAAGCAGAGCAAACGTGTACTTTCTTCCCTTGTTCTTTGGATTTCGGTGATGCTTCAGTTGTCAGGAGTGGCCAGTAATGATGGCGCTTGGTTTTCTTCACCCATTCGAGTGTATAAATGGAGTTAACGATATGCTCCAGATATACACTGTTGTGAACATTTCATTCATTTCCCGATATTCAATCAATATTTACTTAAGCAAGTATTTCTTAGTCCCTTCCGTTTATTAATCAGAATGGACCATTCTCTGCACAGAGGTGTTCCTGATGAGACTGAAATCCCCGAATGGCCAAGGAAGGCCAACAACGACGGGACAGGCCCCTCCCGTCCCATTGTTGCTAAGGGGATGGAGAGTCCCCGAGTTTCAGTTGGAAGTGTGCGATCCCCATCTCCTGGGAATCGTGCAGATGATATATTGGTTGACGCTGTAATCAATGCTGATATTGTGGGGCCTTCTCACCGAGGGAGAATGATCCCCACCGTTCCAGCCAGGCTTCGCCCCAGGGGCAGGTTCCGAGAGTCACCGAAGCCTAAGCATGCGGTTGGGATAGACATGTCGGACAACCTTCCTAGTCACCTCCGTATTTCCTTTTTTGCTCTTAAGGAAAGCATCCCTCCAACGTACTGGGAGGAGGTTAGAGATTCCAAGAACGCCGATCTTTTGGCGAAAGTGGTTGTTGACCAAGCCAAGGTTGATTCTTTAGCATCTAATGAAGTGCTTATTTGTTATCTGATTTGTTCGAATATTCTGACGTTTTTCTTATCTTGTTTCAGCTTTTGGCTTTGTCGTCCGCACTGTTCCAGAGCACATATGGCGGTCTTTTGTCGGTAGAGGATCGCAAACGACGCTCCATTGAACTGGACCGTGAATTGGCCTAGGCCTAGGCCTAGGCGGACCTGGGTGAGCTTCGTCAATGCTATGACGATCTTCATGCCACCTTTACGGACGTGGTAGGAGTGAATAATGGGAGATTGAGAGTTTTGCTCAGGAGGTAGCGACGCTTCGCGCCAATCGCCTGAACGAAAACCTCAAGATCTCCCGCCTTCGCTAGGAGAGGGACCGACTCCTGCGCGAAGTGGCGGATATGAGAAGGAACGAATCCTCGAGCTCGTGAAACTTTGTGCGATGCTGAGGATTTGCTGTGACCATCTCCCCCATCCTGCTGCAACTATAATTATATTTTTTTTCTCCTTTTTTTTTTTTTTTTTTGTAACCCTGTGGAGTTAGAATCAATAAAATAGAGAGATTTTACCCATCACATCTTTTACTTGGATTTTTTACTGGATTCCACTTATCTTCGCTCAATACATTGCGCGTCCCTAACATTTAACTCACCTCGCGATCTAACATGCAAGTATCAACCTTCCCACGAGCATAAACTTTCGAGGTTTTGATGCCTATTGTTGTTAGGTTGAGATTTCCTAAGCACAATGATTGCGGACTGCCACATGCGTCGTTGTGCCGTATGGCGTGCCAGAAAAAGTATGTCTGTTGTGTCAAAGGTGTGATGCATTATCCCCGAGATGGCGGTTACACTCCCTGAGTGGATTAATGACGCGTGGCACAAATCGGACGGCTGGGGTCGTTTCGTATTTTAAAAGGGATTATTATAAAATCTTTTGCGTGTGAAGGTTCCATTACCTTCCCTCTCTTTTGCTTTAAAAAAAAACTGCACCCCCGAAGACTTGCTTACGCTCCCCCTCATTCCTCTCACCATCGTTCAGAGTTTTGGTAAGTCGCTTCTCCCCTCTTTTCTTTTTATCCTTGCTTTTGCTAAAGGAATGGTTCTGCTTCGGCAGCGCTCTCCTCCATTGATTGATTGGTGCTTTCGCCTGGAGTCTCCCAGTTGGACTATGGGTTCTTTATTCTGCTTTTTGGCCCCATCGTCGATGAGCCATTGGGTTGAGTTGAGACACCATGTTTCGAGGGCGAACGTGTTTAGAATAACCTTTGAGGTTTCCACCAATGCATGACACTTGTTCCTATGCGTTTTCAGGTGTTCCATCCCTCTTGACTCCAAGGTTATG
This sequence comes from Toxicodendron radicans, assembly GCA_009867345.2. NCBI lineage: Eukaryota > Viridiplantae > Streptophyta > Magnoliopsida > Sapindales > Anacardiaceae > Toxicodendron > Toxicodendron radicans. The sequence continues at coordinate 6,950,987 of WYDK02000041.1, read as the reverse complement.
GCTATCGACGTGTTTTGGCCACCGATGCTCATTCTGGGAATGGTTCCAGTGAGTGGACAAGGTCTGCTGCGGGTGCTACTATGAGTGGTCGTTTGCCGGAGGCCACCGCTCTTCCGCCTGGGATAGAGGGCTCGGGCTCTATTGGATCTGTTGCCCCTCTGGCTTTTGCTCCCCCTTTTAGGCTGCCTTCCTCCCTACCGGAAGGAGAGTTGGCTTGAGTTAGGGAGGAGTATACGATATCCTGTGAACTTCGGAAGGTTGGAGGTCGCGCGCTTAGGGACCCTCCAACGGGTTTTAAGGCGATATCTGAGACGATTTTGAGGTGTGGGGTGTCGCTTTCCCTACACCCTTTCATAGCCAGTCTTCTGAGGAGGTTTGAGATTGCCCCTTTTCAATTGACTGCCAACTCATATCTCCACATTGTTTGCATGCTTGTCGCTTTTTGCAAAGCGGGGATGTGTACCCTAGTAGTGAGTGAGTTCGTTCACATGTATGGATTGAAACCAAGTAAGACGAGACCGTATTATCTGTCTAGGACAAGGTGGACCGGTCCCAGGCTAGTTAACCTCATGAACAAGATCCATCACTGGGATTCAAACTATTTTTTCTTTCGCGACGATGGAATCCCGCCATTTGGTACAACGAGTGAGTGATTTGTTGCCCACCGTTTGTTTGAGCTGTCGCATTCTTTTTCTAATTGTGACACCCCGTGTCACAGGGTAAATTGTTGGGGCTAATCTTTCCTGAATTTGGGGTGTGAATCGCAGCAAATGGAAGTTGTCAGGAGGCTTGTGCAAGAAAATGAAAAATAGAAGACTAAAAGGTAGTTTTTCAGATTAGTATATAAAGGAGAGAAAGGGAGAAATTCTCTCATTTGCTTCATTTGTAACGTTGGGGAGGAAAATTTTAGAGAGAGAAAGAGCCAAGCTAGAGAG
>WYDK02000041.1:6937402-6949952 GCA_009867345.2 Toxicodendron radicans | reverse complement strand
ATTGATCTATTTTCCTAATTCTTAAGGCTGCCATTGAATTAAACTTAGAGAGCTTATTCTAGGTTGTTCAAGGGTTAAGATCTAATTGAAGAGCTTATTTCAGTAGTGACAATTAAAGGAAAATTCGGGTAACAGAGCTTGTTGTTTCCTAGGGTCAATAATTCCATAACAAGATAAAATAACGTTACGGTTAGTTTATGTTCATTGCATGTATAGGTGGATCTTGAACCGAGAACTGGTTGTTTTAATATGATTTTCTACCATTTGAGATTTATTTTTTTTGCTTTAGATTATGTTGTCTACGACCCCTTTCATTATTTGTTGTCGTGTTTACGGTTTAGGATTTTATTTTATTTTAATTTTATTTTTCTTTTATTTTCGTTGTGGTTATTAGTTAGAATATAGGATTTAATTGAATCATTCCCTGTGGGACCGACCCTTGCTCACCCTATATGCAATTTAGTAGTTAGGTTAGTAAGGTTATTAATTTTGAGCATTCGGCACGTTATCACTCTTTTAGCTCCCATGTATTTAGGTTTAGTAGGTCACTTGTCAGAGTTTCCTATGTCTTTCATGATGGCTACTACTTCCACTGGTGTTACCAACAGGTTGTATTCTAGCATCCTGAACGTGTAGGTGGTGCTGACACATTCTTATCAAACTGATTAGATGAATGAGTCGGAAGGTTTTTGTTGTCTCATCTCGACCTTCCTCTAGTGGAAGTTGGATAAGGTTCATGTTAGTGAGAGTCACGTCTCTCGGATGGTTTGAGTCATCGGTCATCATAAGTAGGTTGTCTCAATGTATGAGCCTTATCTTCTTCCCATCTTATTTCTGTCCAAGTTCGAGACATGACATTATCCATCGTGTTGTAATTGAACTTGGTGAGTTCTTTGTTCATGAAAGTGTACACAACCATCTCTTAATTGCAATTGGTATGGATACCTTTTCCTTGTTGAAACGTCCAAGGTATCCTCTCAATGGCTCCCATTGTCTTTGACGCACTCGGTAGAGGTCGCCGGAAAACTTCTCCAACTTTTGCAAACTAGAAAAATGCTCAATGAAGGTGTCTGTGAGTTGAGCAAATGAGGTGATGGAGTTGTTGGGGAGGTTGGTGCACCATTGGAGGTCTGGTCCGGTTAGGCTGAAGCCAAAACTCTTTACACATACAAGCTTCTCGAAGGTTTCGGGGTATGGTGGGGACGAACATTCTCTGCTTGTACGATGATATGTGGTCATCAGGGTCTGTGGTACCATCATAGGCCTTCATGTTTGGGAAGGTGGACTTATGCAACGTCTTAACAAGGGCGATTGTATTGTATAAGGGTGAGTTGGCATAGCTTATTTGGTCCATTCTTCTTGAGTGGGATGAAGGCTCCAAGGATACGTTGGATCATGGCCTTCTAGCTAAGGTTTGCTCTAAGGGTGAGGTGATGAGCTTGTTTAGGCTAGTGTTTGGATGCGTGATGGGGTTTCCGCTCAGGCTGATTTGTGTGGCAAGACCGAGGCAAGCTGAGCCGAGTAGAGCCAGGTGTTGGTGGGCCAAACCAAGCAAGGCCAACTGGTGGGAGGGATCGGTTGATGTGTTTTGGAATTTTGTTCGCAAGATGGTGACTCGCATGCTTAGTTGGTATTGTGGAAACGGGGTTGTCTGGGTGAGTGGATCGATAGTCGAGGGGTTGGTGAGTTGAGTCGACTTTGCTTGGGTCGACTCGGCTAGGGGCATGATAGTGGAGTGATAAGGATGTGATTGGCTTGCGTGCTCTCCATGCATAAGTGTCACTAGAGATTGCAATGGTGGAACTGAGACCCAAAACCTTTCAGGCACTTGTCCAAGAGTGAAGTCGAAAGAGTAGAACTAGTTGAACCTCTCTTGAGGAACTTGGTTTTTAGTCCAGATGGCTACATTCTCCACCTCTAAAGCCTTGAACTTTTCAATATTGTCTTGGATAAGTGCGGTGAAAGTGGCAATCTTAGCCGCAACATCAGGGGCAAGGATGTCAATATCTCCAATCATGATGATTGAACGGGCAAAACTAATACGAACAGAGCAAGTCGTTGAATGACGGATGATTGTTAGGGCCCCATGGTGGGCACCAAATTGACAGACGATCTGATGGACCTGCAAAAACAAAGAAAGTGACCGTAAAACTCATGGGGGACACCGATATGGTGTCTGTCGTAGGCACTCTGACACTCAAGTGAGCAGGGTTGATGGTTTATTTAGTAATATGGCTGAGAGCAGGAAGAGATTACTGTGATAATCTGGCTATGGCAGGGTTAGTAAAGTGGTCAAAGCATAGTTTTACCAAAGCGAATGGTGGTGAAGCTAGTCGGAACTATGCTTCATAGCGGAGAAGGGTGAAAGTTCTTAGGAGCAAGAACTTTGAGAGGCTTATTGAAGAGGCTCTTTGTGAATGAATAATGAGGGAAAAGGCTCTGGGCCGTTGTTTGTTAATTTCGTTATTGGGCCTTGTCAGACCCAGTACGATTATTGGCCCATACAACATTCTTTCATTATTTTGTGATACGATATCAACAATACCACACTCTAATTATCATCAGTAATTATTAAATGTATTATTTGTTTGACATTTATGCATTGTTTTGTGGTATCACCAAGGTTCAAAAACCTGGACCAGACGGTCTGACTGGGTTTCGGTCACACCGCCGGTTTAAAAGGTGTATAAAATCGCCTTAAGTAATTAAGCTTGATTGGACCGGTAGAACAGTATCGAACTGCCAGTCCAACAGGACCAGATGACAAAACGATTTAATTGAATTATAAAATATACCCTAACGATTTTTTTTCTTCATTTTTGCGATTTTCGATTGCGATTGAATTTGGGTTCTTCTTCATTCTGTCGTTTTGGGTTTCTATCTAAAGTCTAATCTCTATCTTTAATCTTCATAATTCATATCATATAATCATACATCTCATTTGTTGATCGTGTCTTTTGCGAATTTTTATTTTGCTTTGCCTTGTCTATTGATCGAGTGTCGTTCGTGATCAAGAAGTTTCGAATCTGTCTTTGAGTTCTAAGACGTATTTTGTTTCCATGGTTTTATACTTATATTGTTTCTCTTATTCGTGTTTACATTCAAAGCTCCATTGCATTTTAGATTCTAAATAATGACATATAATGAGAATGATCTAGAAAAGAAAAAATTTGATCTTTGCACTTAAAAGATCATTTCATTGAACAAAACACACTGACTTATAAGTTATAACATCATATTGCAAGTGGGAGGGTTTAGGGTTTCTTCATTTACTGTGGATTACAACTTTAACAATGTCGAGTGAAGTTTTGAACTAAACCCACTTTTTTCGGTTTTTTTTATAGGAACTTCTCTCAGGAATTTTTATGTTTGATATTGATTCAGTCTTGTATCTTGGATTTTTATTTGAGTTTTTATTATTTCATATACATTGATCGTTGTATATATGTTTTTTTTTTTTGTTTAATATTGATTGTTGAATGGAATTTTAATGGGGAGAAAAGAAAAACAAAAAGGAAAGATGTTAATGTTAATGGGTGATGCTTAGTATGAGTTGATGTTGCTTGGTGGCATAGTGTGGTGACTTTGGTGAGTTGTTGCAAGTGATGATTTTGTGGGTGAGTTTGTAGTCGGTTTGTGTTGACATGTGGGTGAGTTTGTAGGTTGATTTGTCTTGACTTGTGGCTGAGTTTGTGGAAGAGTTTGTAGCGGGTTTTGGATGGATTTGTGGCGGATTATGGGTGGGTTTGTGGTTCAATCTGAAGTGGTGGTTTGGTGGCACCATGGACTGACTTTGTGGTGCAAATGCAAACTGCACTATAGTGCAATTTGCACTTTGCATTTATATTAAAGTTGCAACAAAGTGCATATTATAATTGTTTCTAATAAATGCATATTATAATTGTTTCTAATATATAATATGAATTGTATTGTTTTTTTCCAGTTTGTTAAAAATTAGGGGTTTAATGTTGCTAACGCCAGCATGATAATATGATGATGTCACCGGTCTACCCGAGCGGTTGGACTGGTCAAACCAGTCGAATCGCTAACTGAGATTTTGACCGAGTCAATGCCCAGTCTGGCTTCCAGAACGTTGGGTATCACATCAACAATATCATCCAAATATTATAGACCTTTTTCTTGGATGATGATCAACATTTTGGTGGAGTGGGCATGTATGTGTTGGAGAAGAAAAAGAAATTTTGAAAAATCAAAACAAAATAAAATAACAGAAGAACACTTCATTTTATTTTATTTTAACTTTTTTTTTTTTTTTGATGAAGATTCTGATAGTTAAATGGTAATTTCAACTTTAAAATTAAAACCTAGAACACTTGTCATTTCTTAAGCTTATTATGTATTTTATGGTAATTTAACATATCAACAAGTCTCATTCTTAACATGAGATAAATGTATCACAATTAGTCAATGATAATGAAATGGCATTAACCTTGAGGATACTGACTGTAAACTTTCCAATAATTCCAGTTGCTGTTGTAATGAGGCCCAACTGATGGAAGCCCAATTGTTCTGAGACTTGGGCGCCAAGCCCATCATTAGATATTTAGCAGCCCCAGCCCCCAGTTGCCTCACAAACGCTCTCCCATTTCGTAGCTTTGCGCGCAGATACAGTACTCATACATTCATTAATCATTATACATAAAACAAAACAAAGAGGAGAGATAAGATAGAGGGGAAGAAAGTTTTTTCTATCAATGGCAATAGAACAAACACTACTATCAACGAGAAACCTCTTCGTTTCAACTCCAAGAAACCATCTTTCAAACGCTCTAATCCCCGTCACTAAGCAGTATTGTTTTAGCCAGCCCTCGCCTTCGCCCTCGAAAATAAGTTTGAAATGTTCGTTTGATTACAAAGACCATAACTACAGTCAAGTGGCCTACCCGAAACCGCAAGAGATTCCCTGGAGGAAGGACCTTACTAATACGGTGCAGCTCATTGGCGCGGTTGGGGCCGCGGTGGAAATTAAGTACCTTCCCTCCGGTAAAGTCGTCGCCTGGACCCGTCTCGCCGTCAGAAGATCCGCCACCGATACTACCTGGTATTGTTAATAATGTATTAAGTTTCCAGTTAGTTGTATTTGTTTTGTTAATAGTGATTGTGTTTGGATTATTGGTTGAAACGAGGAGGACTTTAGTCAAATTTGAACTTGAATACTTTTCGTAAAGAAATTGGAAGTTGCAATTTTGTTGTAATGGGATGATAGTGGCATAAATTTGCTGTAATGGTGGAATTCTTTGTCGAATTGTGAGAATCTTTTATATTTTAGTTGTACCAAATTTTGTAAAATGGGATTAGGTTTTGGTCTTGGCGGGGTGGCTAAGTTAATAAATTTGAATATTTACCATTCAAATAAATGGATGAGATTTTTGGTTTTAATAGATGAAGGAAAGAGCTGGAGAAGCTTATAACTAGTTTTCTTAATACTGAGAAGCTCATGAAGAAAGCTGTGAGAAAAGAAAGAGCTCGATATACTGAATCAATGGGTGAGGATTTAATGTAGCTTCATTTAATATATGGTAGTCTCTGGTCCAAAAGTTGCAAGTTTAGGTTCTATCTTCTTCTAATTATATTAACGAAGTGTAGACTTTTTGCGAATCCAATTAGGTTTCTTGGACTTTTTTTTTGTCGTGGTGAAGGACACTAGGAGGTTTACATTTGATATTAGTTTACTGTCCCGCGTTTACTGCTACTTGTTAGTAAGAAAGCCAAAGTTTCCTTCACTTTCTTCACCGTCACTACTACTGCATAGCCAACTGTGCATATATTGCATTTGCTGTGATTTTCAAATTCAGTGTAATGCATTAAGCACAACCTTGGGATAACTTTAAAAAGTAGAAAAGGGATTTAGAAATAGAGGTTGAATGAGGAAATGGCTAAGGAAATTAGGGAACTGACTTACATCTTTGAATACCACATATGTAGGCTGATAAGAACCCACTCCCAAATTGATAGGAATTGGGCTGGGCGGTAGGCCTTTGATGGGAAGTGGGCTGGGCAGTGGTTCTTTTGTGGGCTTAGGTAGAACTCTCCTTGAAACACTGGTTTGCCAAGGGAGGGTGCCCAAGCCACTTATAAACCACATGCCCACCCCTTTTCCCTCTCAATGTGGGATCCTAACATAGACTGACTAGAATTTGATTTATGGGCGCTTAAATACTCTTGTGCTCTCTATCTCTTTCATGTTCCTGAGTGGATTCATCATTTTTTTCTCAATAATATAGCATTTGCAGAGCATGTAAGTCATTTTATTACATGTATTTGTCAATTTGCATCCTGCTCTGTTGAGATATCTCTACTGGAATATTTTATGTTTTTCTAAAAGTAAGAATTCATTTTTTCTAGGATTAATTTGACATTCTGGGATGAGCTGGCCCATGTTGCATCTCAACATGTAGAGAAAGGCAACCAAATATATGTTTCTGGTCGGCTGGTTTCAGATATGGTTGAAAGTGATGAAGGAAAACAGCAGACCTACTATAAGGTTTTGTAATTCATAATACTAAATTCTGTCATCTTTTTTTTTTTTTTTTTTCATTAGCTGCTTTTCAGAACAAATGATGATAATTTTAGATCTTGTGCAGGTGGTTGTACAACAACTGAATTTTATTGAGAGGAGTTCCCCATCAGTGGCGTCATATGATCGTGAATCTAGTTTCATGGCAGCAGGCAAGTTCTACCCCTATGAATTATAGTTTTGAGTATATCAGGATTGTGTAGTTATTTCAGTTTCCTTGCAGGCAAAAAGCTTGGCAATAATTCTGGAAATAATATGGGTTCCATTGAAGAGCTATGGCAAGCCTTTTTTGCTAATCCAGTGGATTGGTATGATAATAGGAAGAACAAGGTACATTTTCAGCTGCTTTTTGAACCGGAATCATGTTTGTGTACTGATTATTTTTTGTTTTAGTATGGCATGTGCTACTGAGATTTAACTAAGGTGGTAATGGTTGGGTGTGTTGAGGTAAATTTTAAGTAGGTTTATCGATAAAAAGGTATAATGTTCCATGATTCTTGAGTAGGATTTTTGCATTCTATTCGACTTGTTGCATGGTACATCATGTACCTGAAGTGAAAAATGAAGAAGCTAAATTGTAATTGCTGCATTGCTCATGTCTGAAGGCCTTAAAGTTAAAATCAATCTTTCCAAAAATCAGTTTTTCTTGGAAGTTTTTAGCTGCATGAAAGTTGAAGTTATTGGTTGCAGTATATAATGGACCACTTTGGAACTAATGCACCAATGTATTTTATTTCTCTTAATCAAAGATGAAAGTAAAATTGGATGTAAGTGTTCTGACTTTGAAAGTTTCTGCACGTACTATATGCATACTTGAAAATTGAAATTGATTCTTTAAGCTGCAGTCTTTTCTTTATCTTTTTTATGGAAGTGAATTTTCTGTTTGATGATTTATAGAGAAATCCCAAGTATCCAGATTTCAAACACAAAGATACTGGTGAAGCTTTGTGGGTAGAAGGCAGGTACAATCCACCCTGGGTGAAGTCTCAGCTGGCAATACTGGATACCAGAATGGGCACTCTATATAACGATGATTCTAGGATGCATGTAAATTTTATGGCTGCCAATGATGTCATGCCTTTTTGATATCTTATTACTTTGATTGCCCAACATCATTACCATTTCAGCAAGTAATTTTGAGATCGGTACTCAATTTTTTGCTTGATGTTATTTTCCATTTGTCTCAATATAGGCTTGCTTTGTATAGATTGTAGTTGCATCATTTTCTAACATCTGTTTACTTGTAATAGATTTGAGCTTTTGAACCTGTGTTGACATAATCCTTCTATTTTTTCTAAAATTATTCTCTTAATTTAATTTCACTTGTGCTGTGTTTAAGTCAAGAGAAGTGATAGAAGCACTCTTTTTCAATACCTTTCTTACTCTTATTCTCATTTGGATACATGTACAAACGACCAAAAAAAAAAAAAAAAAAGAGAGAGATATGGTCGTTTTGGTTTTAGTATTTCTCTTCAGTCAAATAGCTGTGGTGCCTTGTCAATGTTAATGGGTTACCATGATAACAAACAAGCTGTAGGTATGGGTGCAAAACATTGGGCTGAATAAAAATTGGTATGGTCTATTGCGGTATTGCCTATAAGAAGAGAGAGAGAATGGACTTTCTTCTTATCTATACTCTTCTTCCTCACTCACCTCGTGTAACTTAAATCTTCAAACACAATAATGCTTTTGTCTATCGACTGTCTATAATAAATTGATGAGGATAGACTGGGGACATTCACTATTTGGAGAAATGGGTGTTACAAAAACCCATTGCTATTCCAAGCCTCGACTGTGATATACTTCAACTGATTCTTGTAATGGGAGTAGTGGTGGAAAAAAGGTGGGCCAGTCGGGTTTGGCCAGACCTGGGACAGGTTAGGTTCTGGCCCGGCTCGGTCACATGTGCGGGTCAGGTTAGGCCCGTAGAGTCGAGTTGCAGGGTTGGCTTAGTTCGGCCCTATAACCCTAACCCACATGTGCGGGTCAGGTTAGGCCCGCAGAGTTGGGTTGCAGGGTTAGCCCAACACGGCTCTATAACCCTAACCTTGTGGGTTGAAGTGTGGGTCGAGCTGGGCCAACTTGCCTAACTTGCTATTTTTTTTTTCTTTTGTGTTACTGTTTACAACCAACCGAGGTTGTGAACGATAACCCATCAGGTCGGCAAGTTACGTTTTAGTAACATGGCTCGTTCGGCATGGTTACACCAGATGGGGTCAGGAATTTTCACCTCTAAATGGGAGTATGGGGCCTTGGCGCAGATAATAGCTGGACTATAAATATTACTAGACCTTATCATTATTTGATAGGGTTTAACTACAGTGTCATTCATGAGGTTTGGAACCAAAACTCTCACCTCAATTTTGGGAAATTAATGTTGTCATTTTCAAGTGGCGTTTCTGTTAAGTAAATGTCACGGGCACTACAAGAAATATATTAATTAGCAACTACTAAAATAGTTGCAAAATACTTTTTATGACTAAGACTGTTTTGACGCCAAATGATTGTCGTAGAAAGATTATGCAACTAAATAGATAATAATTGCTAAATGAAATTGTAAATTATTCATTAATTTTCCATTAGATAATTAATTCTTTTTTTTCAAATAATAAAAATAATTCATATATGAAGCTCAACCAATTATTCCCAAAAGTAATCTTTCATAAAATGATAATTAAATTTAACAATCACAACGATAGAATTTAACTAGGTGGAAGGGTATGTTATTTGTTTAGTCTTGATTTTCTTATCACACTGTATTCAAATCAATGTGATATTTCATTTGTTCTTGGATAAATGATCTGAAATCTGGGTAATTTATTTTTCTTAACTGATTTAATTTTTTTTTTGTTTTCAATTCATTATAGAAAAACAACAATTGCATATAACTTTGGTAATTCATGATACATACCACAATATATCATAATTGTTACCTCTTAAAGAATGATTAAATGCAAACACAAAGTAAACAGGAATTTTTTATCATAACTTATAAAAATGTTCAATGATATTAATAATTTATTATTTACAATAATTATTAATTGATGGATGCTGTCTGAGTGGATATCATCATCAGCTTTAAAAGTGAAAAGCAACTTATTTCTTCAGTGAAAAAACTATTTTGGTGATAAAGTATTTGATGATGTAGTTGGATGTCTTGTGTTCTTCTCCTCATGAGTTGTCAGTTCATTTTTGTTTGTTTGAACCAAATATTCTCCTGGATTTATTTCTGAAATAATATCCATTGCAGAATCCATAATATCAAGCAACACTTCAATTGCATGTTTGAATTTTCGCTTTTCAGTATTTAGAGTCTGTAAGTTGTTGCGGAGATGGAGTAAAATCTCTTTTAACTCCAACGATCTGTCATCCATTGCATAATTAACAGGTAAAAACACAAACATTACATTCGATAATTTTATAAAAGTGCTACAATTACAAATGGTTTTATATTTGTATAGAAATAAAGATAAAAGTTAACATAAATTATTCATTACCATTTTCTTTGACGTTTTCAGATCGTGATTTCGTCTTCATTATCAGGGAGCAGACTCTCTGTTGATTTTATGTTTTCTACAATATCTATTGTTTTATCGATGACAATAATGCGCGAATGCATTACATCGTTTTGTTTCTCTCTTGCAATATGTAAGTTGTCGACGTTGTTGCTTATATCGGTTACTACCTATCTCAATTCTGTTGTTTTGTTATCCATTTCAAAATCAACTGGTTGAAATAAAGAAAACAAATAATGAAAGTCTAAAATTTATAATATCACAACAATTACAGATTTCATTATTCTTATATAGAATAAGATATCAACCGTTTAAAAACGAGTAGACACCTCGTAATAAACAAATGCATCAATTCTAGAAAAAACATTGCTCAAATACTAGGACTTAAACGAGAATACTAAACGAACAGATACAATGTGTATATTTATATATTACAGTAATGTACTTAAATGCAAATAGTAAACGAACAGATTCAACGTTTACTTAAATTCAATTGGTAATTATTTTTGCTTTATATATTTTACTTCCATAAAGATGTAATCAATGTGTAAAGGCCAAGGGTTGATCGTGATTGTACAATAGAAATGTGATAGATGCAGTTCTAGTTGAGTTGCCGAATCACAAATTCAATGTTTTAATTGTAATAAGCCATTGTCGAACCATAAGTTGTCCACAACTGAATTTTTTTATTTTATATGATTTCATCTTTATTTATTATTTCTATGTTAATAATTAATGAGGTAATTGTATTCTGGTACTGACCAATTGAAATGTTGAAGGACAAAGTGTTTGTGTTCTGAGGCCGAACAATTTCAATGCTTGATGGCGAACCATATGTTATTTTCATTATTAATGGTGATGTGATGACGCAGGTTTCAATGCTTGTTGCCGAACTGTTTTTTTAAATTAGAATGAATTAGTCAATTTAATGTCGAACCATTTGTTATTTTCATTATTAATGGCGTTGTGATGCTGATCTATCTTAGTGATTGTTGCCAAACTATTTTTTATTTGACTTATAAATGGTTTTCAATATGTGGATGATTTCTATAGAAACTTATAGAAAAACGCTAATCGTTGTTATTGTATTTGTTACAGTCATATAGAATATGTTAGTTAGAATGAATTAGTTAGTTTAGTACTAAACTGAATTTTATTTAATATATTCTAATAATAAAGGACATATGTACAATATTTGATCTTTTTTTCTCAAGAAGAATTGAATGATGAAGATGGAGTTCATTTATTCTTTTTCACATGATTGACGACAATTAAGGACTCCTTTATATTTAGATTAGCAATGATATCCATGGTTGAATCTATAATATCAAAAAATGCATCAATGAACTCTTTGAATATTTTTTTTGCAGTATTAAGATTCTCTAAGTTGTTGCAAAGATTAGGTATAATTTTTTTTTTTAATTCAGACGGTCTGTCAGCCATTGTTGAATCAACAGGAGGAAAACAAAAACATAACTAAATTCTATAAAATTTAGAAAAAGCATAAATATAAAAGTATGAATTAAATTTGAGTAGCAATTCTTAAACTCTTCTTCATTTGTAGCGAGCAGATTTTCTTTTTTGGCTTTTATATTATACAAAAAATGTATTACATTTTTGTTTGAGGGTGTCCAATTTTGAACTCTTCTTCATTTGCAGCGAGCAGGTTTTCTCTTGTTTTCATGTGCCAAAAAAAATATGAATCATTGAATTCATAATATCAATCAATGAATTCATGACATCCTTTAGTCTCTCTTTTGATGTTTGTAGATTGTCTCTTTTGATGTTTGTAGATTGTCTACGTTGGTGTTGATGTTGTCTAGAACTTCTTTCAGGTATGATGTTTTCTTAGCCATGCAAAATTGGCCGGGGATAACAAAAACAATCAATGTTGAATGCGTCTTTCCTTATTGTTATATAGAAACAACTTCAAACGATGCGACTCGAATGAGAATACAAAACAAACAAGTGAAACACCAACCAACTCGTAATAAATAACCACATCGATTGAAGAAACTAAAACAACTCTTCGGATAACGTGAAAGGAATATGTGATGAATATTTTATTATATGTGTTGTAAAACCTTCACAATCAATCTATCATTAATGAACAATCATAGATAAAATCAAGAATACAAACACACAATCTTTACCGTGGTTCACTTGTTCAAGATTGAACAAGCTACGTCCAGGTTGAGCTCCAGAATACCGAGGCTCGCTGTACTAAGATTAATCACCAGATTACAAAGTACAATCTCAAACACCAAATGTTACAAGCTTACACTAACTACTCAACCAATAAACACTTTTACCATAATCCCAAATCCTAGAGAAAACTAACATGTTTCTCTACTCTTGAAGGAAAGGCAGCCTTCAATGGACAATATTGTAATACCCGAGTCAAGATACGTAAAATTATACGTTTTATATTCCCATACACTTAGAATAATCCATTTGAGAAGTCCTTAAAAGAAATTGCTTGAAAATAGACCAAAAC
>WYDK02000041.1:6926366-6937302 GCA_009867345.2 Toxicodendron radicans | reverse complement strand
TTTATTTAAAGAAAATTTTATTGAGGTTTATTAATGGTTTCTCAAAAACTCACCCTCCTTTCGGACCCCGAGTCCCACGGAGCACCCGGATCCGGTGGGGTAAGGGCCACCCGGGAAGGGGTGTGACATAAAGAGTCGCGCCAATTCATATAAGTCATTAGCTTCATTTTACCTTGTTCTGCTCGGCTCCTCTCATACTCGATGAGCCGTACGAATCTCATTGGACAGCCTATTCTTATGGCACCGCTCGGACACTCAAAAAGAAAATATGTACCAAGTGATGAGCTGAGCGGTTCGCTACGGTCGAATACACATGCCCAATAACCTATAGACACGATCTAATATGCATATAACGTCTACACCTTTAAAACCGTATGGCTGATGGCCCCGTTCAGCTCTTTAAAAATTAGTAGAGCAAATTGTCTCGTGACGATGGACCGTCCATCCCCTTGAACCAACCTCACCTGGAAGGGCGATTTATCGGTATCGTGCCTACGATAGGCGATAAAACTACTCTCTAGTTAAGTACCCTTTAACTCAGAGAGTGGTGGACAAACTGTATGGGCCAAAAATCGTATTAGGCCTTACAAGGCCCAATAACGAAATTAACTTAAAAACGGCCCAGAGCCTAGCCCAATTCCGATTGGACCTAACCTTTAGTCTACTTCATAGATAGACAACTCCCAAGTTGGGCCCTCCAGCTAACTAGACCAAACCGGGTCTAGGCCCGATAATCCATGCATATCCCCAAAATAGGAATCAGAATCCTATTGAATTCCTAATTCATACGGGATTCGAATCTCACATGAATTAGAACACTGATTAGATAAAGGAAAGTCCCAAGGATTTCCTTCCTAATCCGGATCCCTTTCCCAAAAGGATTCAGAGTCCTACTAGGATTCTGACACTTTGAGCTCACTATATAAATAGGGTCACTCCCTTTATAATTCATTCAAAAATCACCTACCCCCAATAATTCCTAGATTCTTGATCCCGAGAATCCTCCCCTTCCAGCCGTCAAATCTAATTCCAAGTAGACTTTGCCTCCTCCCTTTTTCCGTCGTAGCTAAGTGGTACTCCGGTCGCTTTGCTCTAGCCTCATCCCAGCCTTCTTCAGGTAAAGATCCTTTCCTCATAGCCCTCACTAAATTTTCTTCAGCCTTACTGACTTGAGCGTCGGAGTGCCTAAGGCAAACACCGCACCGGTGTCCCTCGTGACTTTGTGTTCCCACTTTCTGTGTGCAGGTTCATCAGGTTGTCTGTGGCACATCTCTTACCGGATCCATCCCTTCATAGTTGACCGTAGATTTTTACCGTTTACATTTACTAGACGAGAAATGATGGCTAACTGAGCTTTAATGAAGATGCAAGTTTGGTACACCGTTGTGGAATACTGTTAAGTATTTTAACTTTTAGGTTAAAAATCATAATAACATCATTTATTTTTCAAAATATTTTTGGAAAACCTGAATTTTTTTTTTCAATAAAAATTAAGGAGGGAATAGAATTTTGGTGGGAAGTTAGGAATGAAAATTTGGTGGGAATGCTAGCCTAAATTATTTACCGGCACTTATAATATTCTTATAACGGCAATTGTAATAAATGTCATTGCAACATTATTATAGTCGCATTTACAGTATCATTATACTGACAATTATTATAAATGCCACTAAAATTTTATTATACCAGCAATTTTGTTATCATTTTGCCTGCAATTACTATAAATGCCACGAAAACTATTTTATACTGACAATTCTTTTATCATTATACCGGCAATTACTATAAATGCCACAACAACTTTGTTAAGTCGACAATTATTATATCATTATACCAACAATTTCTATAAATGCCACTAAAACTTTATTATACCGGCAATTATTGTATTATTATACCGACAATTATTATAAATGCCACTAAAACTTTCGTATACCGGCAATTATAATAAACGCCACTATAGGTGATTACTTATTTGCCTTCTTTGCATTTTTTGTGGCATTCTATACAAATGCCACAAAATAAATGCCTCTATAGGGCAAATCTCTTGTAGTGACCATGGGGTCGTAATGGTTGGAGCCGAGTGGGTGTTGGAGTTATTAGCAAGAGTGCTATTATCAAGGGTGGTGAATAGTTGCCTTGGTTGAATGGGGATGCGAGACTCGGATGTATGTTGTTGATCCAAGGTTCAATCGAAAGAGTAGAATTGGTTTACCTTATCATGAAGGGTTTGGTTCTCCACATGTATGGCAGCATTCTCAGCTTCTAAGGTATTGCACTTGTTATTGGTTTCTTGCACAAACGCGATGAGGTTGGTAATCTAAGTCGCAACGACGATGTAGGGAAATCCACTGAGCGCGTAGCGGAATTATTACAAAAATTTAACACTCAGTGGATTCCCATAAACCAAGATCAGGATGATACATATACTTTATACAGTAAATAATAAACAAATCAGAGTAAGAAACCAGATTTATACCAGAGTTTGGAGGCTCCTTCTCTGATTTATGATTTTGCTATCAATCCCAATAGAGGATTGCAAATCCGTTGATCCACACGAAGACAATCAGGTTAAACTAATAGTTGATTTGCTAGAACAATTATTGGCTTCAAGAATTCACAAGAGACAAGAGGAAAATCTACTCTCAATAGGAATAAGGGTTGTTCACGCATGGGAGAAGAAAAGGTGGCTAGGTTTTTACTTTTGTAAAAGTTGTATTTTATTTTAACTTTGGTTGCACTTATATAGTGCACCAAAATTAAAACCCTATTCCTATAAGAAATAAACATGGATTCCAAATCAATCCATACTTGTATCCAAACACTCCTAAATGGTATTTTTCGTTAATTAATTATTATTTTAATCAATAAACATTAATATATATTAATACATTTAATATTTAAATAAAATAATAATTCATTTAAATATATCAACAAATATATTTAAATATATGTAATCTCACCAATTTTAATTTTAATATTAAAATTAAATATTATGCAACAACCTCAGCAAATTAAATTGCACTGTAAGATTACCAAAATACCCTTTCGTCCTAAAAGACGAAATTACCCTTCTTCTCATTTCGATTCTTAAGTTATCTTCTATGTGTGTGACCCGAAGGCTCCTAAACATATTGACAATATATAATATCGCGATTAACACCAATCAATAGTCTCATTATACACAGACCAAGATTGGCCTCTAGCAAGGCATCATGGCCACCCGATAGATACGGAATCAGGGAAATCGCTCCCTTATCAATGGTATGGTTACCGTGCAATTCGATCTCTTCGTCCTCTGTATCTTATCAAGGCTGAGGCATAGAAATAGTGTCAACCTCATATCAAACCCTTAATATTTAAGATTCGGTTATTGGATCAACGACCGGTGATAAATAGATTGGATTGAGCACCAACTCAATCCCACTATGACCACAAATTTATGGTTGTTGTCAATACTACCAAACTACGCGGTGAGATACTTCTCCCGTAACTGAGAGTAACCAATCCTTCTATTGATCCACCACAGCCTCAATACACTTCTTGATGCAGCCAATCACTACCGTTCTGATAGTCCTAGATAGAACTACGTTGGGTTAGCGTCAAACTACACCAATCCATGCACAAAGCACTTCAGTGATCTCAAGTCTAAAGATCACATGCACCATCATCCATTAAATAATTTATTCCACAGACACTAGGGTTACCATCTACTTGGAATCCTCTGGTTGGCCTGTCCAGTGAACTTGTTCAAAGAACAAGTATCCATGTGTTGCACCAGGTCGTCACCTAACAACCTTGACAAGTGAGATCTGTCACTGTCTTTCGACAAGGTCTTTCAACACGATGATAGTCTTACCGTATTATCTGTGTCCTTGGTCAAACTAATACTAGGGCTATGGACGTTTCTAAAGTAGCCACCATATTGATCATAGGGTTCCCACTATTGAGATTTTAAACACTCAATACCATCGTCATGGTTCTACTACTTTAAGGACATACATTCAACGTATAATTAAACACGATTTACACAATGTAGTAAATTGCATTTTATTTGATATATTAATATGTTTTACAAAGAGTCAATTTTTACAAATAGTATTGGCTCTAGGGCACCTACACTAACAGACGAGTGCTGAGGTTTCGTGGTATCTAGTCATGATAGATGAATGGACAGAATGAAAACGAACGGAGCAAGTCGTAAGGCGAATGATTGTCAAGGCCCCACGGTGGGCGTCAAACTATAGACGGTAAAATCTACAGTTGATTCAGAAAGAACGGATCTGGTACGAAGTGAGCTGCTGACAACCAAATGGACTTGCACAAAGAGAGCACGAACGTGAAGGCACAGGGGATACCAGTGTGGTGTCTACCGTAGGTACTCTAACGCTCAAGTCAGTGGGGTTGAGGATATTTTAGTGAGGGTTGAGAGCTTGAAGGTTTTACCTAAAAGTGGCTAGAACTAGACTATTGCAAAGTGGTCGGAGCATAGCTTTGCAGTGATAGAGGAGGACAATGGTATAGCTAGTCAGAACAAGGCTTTATGGCGAGAGACGATTCTTGGGAGCAAGAATTTAGGAGTTAAAGCGTATTGGTGATTTATCCATGAATAATGAGGGGAACGACCCCTGTTTATATAGTGAGTTCAAGAGGCTTAGTCTAAGTGGGACTCTGAGTCATTTTTATAGTAAAGGAATCAGGATTAAGAAGAAAGTCTTGAGACTTGTCTTTATCTTATCAATTACCCGTTTATGTGAGATATTGGATCTCGTATAAATCAGGAAAGTAAATAGGATTATGATTCCTATTTTGGGATATGTATGGACGGATGTGCTAGAAACAAATTTTGGCTCAATTAGTTGGAAGACCCAACTCAATGACTGATTGATCCACAAGGTAGTTTTAAGCGTAGGTCCAATCTAAATTGGGTTTAGGCATTGGGTCGTAGTTTGTTCGGTTAGTTGTTAGTCCTCGTCACGCCCAACACGATTTCTGGTCTATACAATAATGAATTATTCAATGAAAATAGCTGGCTCACTTGTACCTTGAGAAGGAAGTCCATTTACTCTGATCTTAGTTGAATTCGTCATATCTTTGATATTTTTTTCTTATTTATTTTTATAATTAATATGAATAATACTTATTAAATTGAAAAACTGTATAGCATTATACTTTGATAGTTGATAGTACCATCGTGGTATCATAAAAAAATATCCAATGAAAAGAAATCGCTAACTAGAAAGATATATGTGTAATTGCTGGAGATTCTTTCTTGCTCCTTGAGAAGTCCATTAATTTACTCTGAATCATATCTTCATTGAATTTGAGATAGCTTTCGCATAGCAACTATTAATATAAAATTCAGTTGAATCCATTTAGGGATATTTAATTTCATTTATTTTAATTAGATGTGTGTCTCTGAGATGTATAAACATATAATTTAACAAAAGAATGAAGAATTAATCAAAAACATGGTCAAAGAAACAATGACATTTGTATTGAATTTCTATATTATTTACCTCTATCACACAAAAATGGTTCCAACATTTGAAAGAAAGTGAAAAATACATCGTTTCTTTTGTACATTTTGGATCTCAAGTATCTATATATTTATATAATAATTTTTTTTTTCTTTAATGCTATATATTGAATCAAGGACGAGCAAGGCTAAGAAAAAGCCAGCAGCGAGAAATGAAAGATAAAAAGATCTAAATAGATCTTCCAGTGTGTATTTTATTGTTACAATATCTCCCAGAGATCACCCAAACTGCTTCGAAACCAACAACGAATTTTCTCTGACTCAAATTGTCTTCTTTTGCTCCAATAATTGGCAGTGGGACGACGTAGTTTAAGTACTCCTGAGTTTCATGCACAGCCGAGGCCTCTGGCTTCTGATCCTTTCATGATTCTCAGTCTCTTGCAGGAGTTGATAAACATACTGCAATAACGTAAATCAAAATGTAAATGAGCTTGCTGAAAACTAATTAATTAAAAGGGTACAAAATTAGAAGAATTAAAATTAAAAAACGTCTGTGAAAGAGAACTTACTTCCATGGAACATCTCCAACAAGCATCCAATCACCATCTTTATCTTCATAGGTTGGGGTATATTCAGATCCATTGTAGCCTTCCCTCTCTGAATATTCACCTGAAAAAAGTAAAACCAAAATCATCAGAACTAGCATTATATATATAACATAATCATGCATATAATTAAGTTTTAATTTGATTAATCTTTACTTACCAATGGTTAACTCGAACATATTTTCTAAAGCTTTAAGGAGCTCCGGGTAACATTTATAAACCTTGAGATCAATCTTCCTTAAATAAGGAGCTCCATCCATGCTCACTTTCACGTACATTCCCCCACCATCGCTCTCATTTTTCTTCGCCTGTAAAGTATTCTTCCTGTAAGATCGAATCGGCGGCCAACCCACTACTTGTGCCCTGCCATATTACATAATAATTACGTTAATAAATAACCCTAATTAATCTTTTAATTCTGTTTTGGAGATTTTGTTGAGGTAAAAGATCACTTACTTGGCTGGAGGGGCACTGTCCCGTTCATCATTTCCACCATCAGAAACACTAGAATTGCTCTTTGACTCCTGGGAAATCTCCGTTGAAGTTCTCTTATTGCTCCGAGATGACAATTTCTCAGGCTCATCTCTTCCCGGTAATCCCAACCTCAGCTCGGTTGCCTTCAAATTGAGATCATCACTCTCATACTTTACCAATCTCTCCATTGCTAAAACCACTATGTTTTCAAACAGTTCCTTGATCGAAACAACTTATTAAGAAGACGAAACGCAACGAGTTTTTTTGTTTTTGTTTTTGTGTATTCAAAGAGATTATCAAATTGAACAAGTTTCCAAAACTGATGAGAAAGATGTGATGGCGCAAGAATTTTTATAGGGTTGATAAATGACAAGGGACAACATCTAGGTGGCTTATTCTCTTCGTGCATGAACTCGATTGACCCCAAAAAGCAACCCCACACGCGTACTTTCCTACGCGTTCCAACGAGGCAATTACTTGGAGGGTTTTTAAGGCGAGAATCGAAAAAATAGCGCGTGGGTGAATCGTTTGGATATGGGACAGAAACAGATATTGGTGCCTGTCATTTTAGAAACACCGTGTAGTTTGGTGCTCTGTAAGAGGGGGACAAAGAAGGGACAAGTGGAGCCGGTGGTATTGAAAACTATGGACCAGGAATGGAGGGCTGAGATTTGGGGATTAGTACGTTGGGTTTGAGAGTGAATTTTGGACCGTTGGATTAGGGAGTTTGATTAGGACAACCCATGTGAGTCACGGGTCCCACGTGGATGTTGTTGATTGGGCTGGCATGGCCATGTGGGTTGAGTTTTGTAGGTCCATTTTGTGAAATTGATTGGCTTATGGCTGTGCATGACATGTGGAATGTCATGTGCATTTGGTCAGCTCATGCTCATCATCCTCTTATCCTTGAAATAATTGCATTTACCCCCGGGGTTTGGGATTAAAAGTTAAGATCGTGACATTTAAACTATAGTAATATTACAAACATTGAAAATTTGTTCCCATTTTTTGTATTGAATAACGTAAAATCATTTATGTTATTCAATTTCACATGTCATTAATTAAGAACGATCGTTCAATAGATGTGGACGGTCATTTATTTATTATAAAATAAGTATCAAATGATCATTTTGGGTTACATCTGTTAGATGATTGTTCATAATGAATAAATTGTCGTTATTATTTGATGAATAATCGTCCATATTTGTTAGACGATCGTTCTTGGCTAAGAATGTGAAAAATTGAATAATATTGACGATTTTACGTCATTCGATACAAAAAATCAGTATAAATTTTCAGTATCAATAGTATTTCTGTTAAACTATTAGGATACACCTTCCTAATTCTAATAAACATTAACTTATGTAAGGATACAACAGATAATTTATTCGTACAAGTAAAAGAAAAAGGGACAATTCACTCTTAATTCATTCATCTTTAGATAAAAAAAAAAGTTGTTTTAAAGATAAAATTTGATTAACAATTGTTAGTTTGAGGAGGATTTTCTAGTATTTGAAAGGCCAGAACCTAATACCATCATACCAAAATCTCAGAGTGGATTGAGTCTTTTTCTCTCTTCTTCTTCCAAATTTTTTCTCTTTTAACTATAATGTTTTATACCCAGAAGAATAAGTTGACCATATAAAAAAAATAGATAAAATAAAGCGGAAAAAAAAAAAAAATTTCTGCATGCATTGTATTCCAACTACGGAATTTGTTGTTAAATGCATGGCTTTACGGTTCCCGATGAGAGACATTTAATGCTAACATGGATTAGAGCTTCCAAAACCACTAATTTTATGTGAAAATAATCTGGTTAGTTGAATCTTTATAATATGACATGATGGCTGAGGGATCTGGTTCACAAAATTGTGAATTGTGATACAATTTAATGCTGATTACCATATAATATCATTTCAGATTCAAATCTTTGAACAATGGGAATGCGTGACGAATAATCTCAACTTCTTTATATTGAAATGCGATGCGACAGTGTTGTCCGATTGTTACACCTTTGAATTTGCAGAGCAAATTCATGGCTTTCGTGACTTTAATTCATATTCAATGGCTGTAAAGCTCTTATCAGTCGGCGTGGAGGTCGACTGCTAGTGCCAGCCAGGTGTGTTAAGATAGAAACTTCTTGGCTAAAGGCAGCTATAAAGGTAGCTCTTTGAGATTGTGACTCCAATTGAGAATAATATAATCGGCAACGACTTTTCAGAATGCCAAATTCTTCAGAGTTCATGTATTATTATTGCTCATTTAAATCTTTCTAATTAAACATTTATAAAAGCTTTAAAACGCTCAGTTGGTCGGACTTACAGTTGATTACAAAGTAACTCTACTAGAATTTTGTCCTTTTCGACAAAAATTTCATTCGCAACAATCTCAACTTGCATCACAATAACTCTGCAATGACGCAAACCTAAAAAGTAGCAAAATTGTTGAGAAACGCTAGACATAATGATGCTCTCCAAACGCGAAAATCAAGAACAATATTACATTCATGCATATTCATTTGCAGATTAATTATTATAATGTTAATTACAACTGGAGAGATATTAATGACCACCTTGTTAATGCCAAGTAATGCGTTTAATGAATATGGATTTGATTTGGGGGATGGGATTTGGCAAGTTATCCCGGAAGAGATTTGCTGTAACTACTTATATATACGGAATCCTTGAAATAAAGCTTGAGGCCAAACGTATATAAGTAAAGGAATAATAAAAAGATAAAGTATGGTATGAAAATTAAAAGACAAAGTATCGAATGAACTCCAACAGGAACCGAAACATGCAACATGCAATATGCAATATCTAGCTATAGAAATTCTTTAATTAATTGAGCAACAAACGAACACATTGAGAAATTAACAAAAAAATCAAAATGCATGCCAGCAACTTTAAAGAGTAATGGGGTAGCTAGTTTTGTTTTGGGCAGTGGCTATGTTCTGAGAACCCATAACAGATATCAAAAAATACAACTCATTCATGGATGGCATGCATGCGAAAAAGAGAAAGAACAATTGACAAATTAAGATGTCACAATTGATACAAAACTGCAGCGTATTAATTCTTTGAACACAACTCGATTCCATCGATCGAGCACTTATCTTTAGAGGACCACAGGGGAATTCAAAAGGTCCACCAACTTTTTCTTCCCCAACTACATTGTCTTAATGACATTCATTTACTTTGGTGTTTTATATTATGCCAATTCCAAACCAGCTCCTTGCCACCAGTTTCGACCACACTGCTCATTAATGTTATGGATCCCCCTCTTCCAATTTCAATTTTCAAACTTCGGTTGATTTCTTAAGAAAAGAATAATTAGACCCGTAATGTAGATTATAAAGATTACTTAATCTTTTAATGTAGAATAACAATACTTGTTGATGCAAAAATTCGCACCAACCAGAGAGATTCGGTTGACCTTGATCGCAACCGGAACGGATATGTACGTGGCTTAAATACCTAACAATGAATAATAATCAATAGTAATCAGAGCAAATAAGTAAAGAACAAAGAGATTTTTAAAGTGGTTCAGCCTCTATATTGAGAGTCTACGTCCACTGTAGTGATAATGCTTTTTTATTGAATCAATCTGTAAACCTCCAGCCTCTCCGAATCTCCCCCTTTTTTTATGTGAACAAGGGGTTTTTATATTGTTCTCTTATACAAGGTAAATTAAACTAAAATGGAATTTCATCTCAACAAGGCAGATAATCCCGAGACTTATGGGATTGGATGAGAATATGGAATTTGAATCTGATCACATCCCAATCATCAAGGGATAATATTTATCATATCAGCTAGCTGTGATTTCGTTGAACACCTTTTGTTGCGGCAGTCAGAGTTTGACGTCGACCTGCTGCGATGATTGGCGGTTTTACTCGGCGGGCTGATTTGGGCGAGCTCCCTGGATCAAGAAGGACTGGCTTGCCACCTTCCCCAGATCTTACTCTCTGACTGTCAGCTTTAGGCGGGCTATTCTGAAAAACCCCACATAACATCTACCCCCCAGTGTTTGTAGGTCGCCTGTCGAAGTGCAAACACTTCAATGATTGAGCCCGCTCCTTGGGATACTGATTCGTTTCCTCCAATGATTGTCAAGTTGTCTAATCTCATTAAATGCAGTCGTTTCTTTAATTACTTCTGACAGACCGATCACATCGCTTCGTGTGTTAATAGGCGTGATGATAGGTTTCGACGATTGGACTCCCTCCTTGGATGGACGTCGTGTGTCATTTTCAATGGTTGAGACCCCCATTTGTTCAAAGGTCAGGATGGTTCGCCTGAATCGACGGCTGGGGTTGGTACCCGCTCCATTCGAACTTTTTCTATAAATACGGACGTCCTCCTCACTATGCCACTCCTTCACT
>WYDK02000041.1:6906751-6926266 GCA_009867345.2 Toxicodendron radicans | reverse complement strand
GGTTTTTGGGTTAGAGATTATACGGGTTCAAATCTTGCATTGGGGTTCGTGTTGCCTAACACCAAGGTTTCATATCAACCACAGCCCGAGGCTGTCCAATCTCGTTCGACTGAACCTGGTTCGCACTAGCTGGCTCGAGTGTAACCTCAGTCATCTTAACAATCCTGGGTTTAAGAACCCTCTTCCTCTTCTTCTTTATTTGGTTAGCCCGGTGTTTCGCTATGACCTCCTTCTGATCAGGAAGCTTGAACCCCCCTTCATTAGCTCGTCTGCAAAGGCAAACTCCTCTGAAGTCAGTGTGTTCTAATCACTCTTCCCAAAGAGAAGTTGATCACAATATCGAACAAATAACAAGTGCCAAACGCGCTTGAGGGGAGGAAGAGGCCTACCTTCTTGAAGACTTTCTATGTTCGCCCACAAATGACTGCCCCTAAGACTCGCTTCTAACACTAACCTCCTCCAATCACTCTCGTCCGGAGAGATCTCAAGCAATCTCCTAGTCTGCACGTTCAAGCGATCACCACTTTGTCCAGCCTTGTTGAACGACAAGTATGCACGGGAAAAACAAATGAGATTCAGTCAAACAAATGAAAAGAGATGATAAAAGGTATTTACTAGTCGCCTTCCAAAAAAGAGGAACATCCCCAGCGCCAATAGGACCCAAAAATGACATCTCATCAACATAAAAATACGCGTCCTTCCATCGTTTATCACTCGACCGGAGGCAGGTGACTATGTGCTCATGCTCTTTCCTCAGGCTCGTTTGGTAGCGCCCCTTTCTCATTGTCATGCTCTTTTAGGGTGTATGAATAGAAGAAATCTGTCAAATAGAACGGCACCCCAAATCTCACGCTTAAAAGCTCGAGTGGGAGCAACAATCTCCAACCATTTGGCATCAGCTGTGATGGTGCGACCATGAAGTGATTCAGGACCTCTCGAGTCAATCTCGGCAACGGAAGCTTGAGCTCATCATAAAACGATTGTTCGTACATGCTAACCCAGCCAGGGACATTCCAATCAACTCTCTCATTTGCCCTCGACACGAAGAGACGAACCGACTTAGAAAACTTGTACATATATCTTAGACGCCACACATCGTCCCTTGTCAGGGCCGAAGGAGGGTTAAGTGTCAAAATCCCAAAACCCGATTGACTCGGTTCCTCTCCATTCGAGCTCCCACTAATAGATGCTTCACTATCAGATTCTGACTCAAAAACTTCACTTAGCGCGCCTTGACCCTGCTGAAAGGACCCCTCTAGGATTGACACACTCACCCCTTGCGTACCAACCGGATCTCCATCAGGTATCACAACCATTGTTGGCGCGGCCTCGTAATCATCACCACGCTCCATACTTGATTGATTCCAGGTGGCACGGAGCTCAAAGACCGACTGAAGGCCTGACGATCTAGTTCTACACGCCAATTTGACCTTAAGGCGCAAGCCTGTCCAAAGAAATGACACCTAGATTGATAAATCCCAGTCACGACCTCGATAGTGCGAAAGAACCACGCGTCTAAAACCTCCACGCGAACAGTCCTTTGTTTTAGCCTCGACCCTGATGGTGTGAGGCAAATCTCGACCGAACCAACTAGCTAATTATCTCCTTAATGGTGATTCGCCCTACTTAAATTGACCGTATGCTCCACTGCGTCCATGTTACCGAAAAGAAAAAACCTAGGAAAATTACTCTGCTAAACGCAACATCCAAATCCCGTTTTCTCAAAACCCACAAACCTTCTTTACTCCAAAAAAAAAAAATTTCTTTGCAAAATAAGTTCCAAAAAGAATTGCCACTTCGAGCCTAACTAAAATCCCTCTTATATCCAAGATCCTAACCCACGAAAAAGCTTTCAAAACCCTCCCCAAAAGACTTTCAAACCAAAAATTTCTGAACCCTAAATAAACAGTCCCCAAATTTGGCTACAAAATCGACCCTATGGTAAAACGCCTAAGAAAAGTAGCAACTGAAAATCAAAGAGGAAGCCATTGTTACCTTAAAATTGCAGTTCAAGAAACGCTGCCACTGGTGCAAATCGCGGCCGTGAAAGATCGAATTCACCCAAACAAAGGAATTTTTAAAGGAAAAATGGCAAAGTAAGAAAAGAAACGAAGGAGATGGGTTTTATAAGCAACCTCTCCCGCATTTAATGACTCTCCAACCTAACGACAGGTGTCAACCGCGGGAGGCGCTTAGGAAAATGAAAAATTTTCAATTTCCCGCCCACAATCAATCACCATCCACGCGTCTTAAAGCCAGGATCTCATCCCGAGACCACTCATGCAGAAGGTTTACGAATTAAGGTTAGCGAACAATAAAATTGACTCAACAAAATTCCTGTTCTACCCTCGGCAAATCAAGGTCGACCTAGCAGATGTGGTAGCAGAAAATGAAGACAACCCCGTTGGCACAACCCTCGGCTGACTCGGTCTAAAATAAGCGAGTGGTACACCCAAAGCACTAAGGTGCTCGAAACTGAACGGTGTCCGGGCTATCAGCCCATCCCACAATGAGCTTGTTTGATAACTCGGCTTAGTCAAACCGAGCATGCTGGTGCCCAGATAAACAGTCGGGTTATCACTACATCCGCCTTAAATGGTGAAAGTTGTACCACATAACAATACTTAGTATGAATATACACCGCTTGAAAGAGATTCGTTCCAAAAAGCCCGATGGACTACTCGTGCATACACACTTGTGGGCTACAAACTCGAAAACAAAGACCTTACAACTATTTGGACTTAGTCGACCTTGGAAAAGACTCTAAGTTGAGTCGTCTTATACAGATAGAACCTTGTTGAAAGGGATAAAATGCTCGCCAAACGTCTGTATCTCTCGGTCTACGGAGAACGAACCAGGCTATCATCTCATTATCACCTTGGTAGATTCGCCTCGAAATTCTCTTCTGATCTTATTAGGCCGAGACAAACGATCCCCAGTTGCCCTCGACTCAAGGACGAACTTACTCACCTTCATCGAACCTTGGCCTGGAAAAGCCTAGGTAGCTAACCATCAGCCTTCAACTTTCAAAAACCGATCGATTCTTTTATGGCTCCATTCCCGCTCCAAATCGTTTCAAATTGAATGCACAAGTCTTCGACTTCTCTTCTCCGGAAAACTGAGCCGAATCTTTTCGTAACTCAGACGCATCAAAGGTAACCAGGCTAGTCTATATTTACTACGCCTAACTACTCCCTAAGCTAGAAACTCTCTGGCTAGAAAGTAGGGGACAAACTGTATGGGCCAAAAAACATATTGGGCCTGACAAGGTCCAAAATGTACCTAGACTTACATGGCCCATCGCCTCAACTCAATCTCGTTGGGGTCATGCTTGAAAGCCTACCATGTGAAGTACCCATCCTACTGTTTGGGCCTTCATCCAGGCTAAAGTTTAAACGGGTCCTGGCCCTATTGCCCATACTTATCCTACAAAAGGATCCAAAAGTCTTATTTCACTTTCCTCTTTGCATAAGATCCATAATCTTATTCGAACCGACATCTACAGTCTAATAACGGCAAGTTATCAATGAACTTCCTATTCGTTTAGACTCCTAAATCGAGAATTCCTATTCTAAAAAGAAGAGGATTCCTAGGTTGAAAAGAAAAAAGACTTTGAACCCTATGAGGAAACAAGTCTCATGAGCTCCTATAAAAACAGAGGCATGCCCACTCATTATTCATTCATAAATAGTCTCTCCAAGTTCTTACTCTGAGAACGCAATACCCCATTCCCCCATGAAGCATAGTTCCGACTAACTTCATCATCCTCAACCTCCGTAAAATTGTGCTCCGGCCACTTTACCAAACAAATCCTAGCCAAACACCATCACGGTAGACCCTTCTCATTCTCAGCATTTACTAAACAATCCTTCAATCTCGCTGACTTGAGCGTCGGAGTGTCTACGGCTGACACTATACCGGTGTCCCCCGTCAGCCTCACGTTTGTTTGCTTTTTTTTCTGTAGGTCTATCGGATCGTCAGTGGCCTCAATCATACCGAATCATTCAACCGTAGATTTATCTCTTACACTTATCATCTCTAAAATTCTAAGATATTATTTTATATGAGACCATGCAAAAATTACTAAAGATAAAAGAGTATTTTTGTAATTTAATTCCGACATTACAAATTGTTGATAGAAAAAAGAAAATGTAGGGGCTCGTGAAGAGTGCATGCAAAGGGAAGTTTTTAAGAAATGGGTTGGATAAAACAGTGAAGAAGAATTAAATTACAATACAATAATAATGTCTTAATCAAGGAACAGTATAAAAAGCATAATTCCAATTCTGTTTTTATCAAAGATTTTATTATCCACTCTTACAGCAACCATCCAAGTAAGATTTATGAGCAACTTTGGCATCGAATTTACGGTAATTGAACGTTTTTAATTATCATCAAGAATCTCTCATTTTTTTACTATTAATTTTTAGGTTAGGTTTAATATAACCACCGCCCACTCTCTCTGATCATTTAATCATTGAATTATAATTCTAATCTTCACAAAATTATAGAGAAATAGAAGATTAAAAATTAATCATCAACATACATAAACACATGGAGGGTGTTCAATAATATTGTTATGATGGATCATCATTATGTAATATGCTAAAGAGACCAACTTCTGATTATTTTTCTTTCTTGGGCAACCAAGTGTCAACAAGTAATCTTAGTACTCAAAACTTTAGATCTTGAATCCCTATAAACATTATATAATGTCTGTTATATTAAACTTTAGATCTTGATATATATATATATATATATATATATAATGTCTTCATTACAAACTTAATGACATGATATAATTGTACACGATAATATAAAAAGTTAACTTAATAAATTCATCTTAAACAAGGGTAAATGATATAACAATATTATCATATTATCATATTATTTTATATAAAAATATATATTTATATACAATTTTATTAAATATTTATAAATAACGCAAATTGAATAAAAAATAATAAAATTTTGGGTTTTGATTTACTAACACTATTTAATGGGATTTCAAATTTTGGAAAACTATATATATTTGCATTTAAGTGTTTTCGTGTACAGAAAAAAGAAATTTGTCTCTCATAATTATTAGATTTTTTTTTTTTAAATATAGCTTCATTCCATAGTGCGATAATTTATTTACAACCTCAATAAACACTAGAAGATAAAAATTTAATTAGATATACTGCGTCTTTTAAATGTTTAAAAGATGCATCGATAAAAAAAAAAAAGTAAAAGATAAAACTTCAGTTAAATTTTATTAAACCTTTTTTAAACTTTGTTTTAATGCTTATAGCTTGATCTTATTTAAAAATCCAAATTCTAAAAATCGGAAGACATCCACACTTGAAAGTTTTTATATGAATGGTTTACGTAGTATATTATAATTGTCGGAATTATGAGCGAAAGGTAAACGAATGAGATAATTTAGAGAATTTAATTAGATTGAATTGAATATAACTGAATCAGTATTATCTATTTATACTAAAATAAACTATAAAATAAGGTAAGTAAAATATTCTAATAATATCAGATCTTCTAAAAGAGTAAACTCAATATTACTTAACAATTAAGGAAAAAACATATATTTTTCAACCATTTGCGTTTCAACACTTCCCCTCATGCTTGTGATTAGAAACTACAAGTTTACGAAAAATATGCAAATATTGTCGGAAACGTATGAAGACATTCAATCTTGCATGTCATCCTCTTCTTCATCAGTCTACACAGTAACATAATTCAATCCCTTTAAGCAAATTATCTTGTTACACTTTTCCTCACTAATACATGGAGCCATTTGACCCACAAAATGGAGGAAAGTCTGAAATCGTTGAAAATTTTCTCCTTGGGAGATAATTCCTTGTTACTCAATTCTTCTAACTGTTATCTGAAAATTTGTCTTGTCTTTCTTCACAAGATAGATTTTCGATAGCCATATTATCATCTTGAGTCCTTTAAACTAATCGAATATCTGTTTGAATTGCAGGGATAAAAAAATATGATAGATGAGTATTGTACTAACCGAGTATTTGTTTGAATTTCAAGGACATAAAAGAGAGACTAGCTTAACGAAAACTTATTCAACCTGAAAACTCTGATACCATATTGAAATTATGAACAAAAGGTAAACAAAAGAGGCTCAAGGAGATAATTTAATGAATTTAATTAAATTAAATTGATTATAATTGAATCATGATTACCTATTTATATTAAAATAAACTATAAAATAATGTAAGTAAAATATTCTAATAATATCAAAAATGTCATAAAAGAATAAACTCAGTAAAAACATATGAGTCCCTTGTTTTAATTTTTATTCACTATCCTATTTTAATAAATACCAATACATATTTTTTCACCAATATTACTATTTAAATTCTATCTTATCAATACATATTTTTCCATAAATATTATTTAAATACTATCTAAATCCAATCATATTTTAACAAATATCAATACACACTTTTTCACAAATATTATCTAAATATTATCCAAATACTACTCATCCATTATTTACCACTATTTATCATATACTACTATTCTAAATACTACTAAAAAACTAAACAAACTAATCCTATATTTTTCTATTCAATTAATAATTAATTAAAAATAAAAAGAAAGGGTAGGTGGGGGTGAGGTGAGTGGGATGCCCTGCAGCGGCGCACATGGGATAGGGTTAGAGATATAGGCGACATAGGCATGAGCCTACATCTTCACATGCCCACTTCTGTGAATCTCGTCACATGCTTTTTCTTACACTCGGGTCCCACTTTCTTATTATCTTTTTTTTTTTTTTTTAATTTTAATTTCAATTGAAACTTACGTTACATTTCTCCAGCAATGCATTATCCTACAATTTATGCATGCAAAATTTAGACCACTACTCATCGTTTCCTTTTAAGTAATTGCCCATCTTTTGTGCACACAATTCTTTCTCTAATTAAAGCCATTGAAAAGTTACAGTATCCACCTCCAGGTTATAACAACATATATATATATATATATATATATAACTTCTGCATGGAAACCAAATTCTGTAATTTATAAAGTCTAATAACAATTAGTGAAGGAATAAAAAGATAGATAGCTAGGTTAAAGACACGTCTAAAATACCTCGTCCTGTCTACATAAAGTGATTTGATAGATGTTCATACAACCTGACTCAGAGATCACATTCATTGTGTAGATAAACCCCATTTTCACACTTTTTGGTTGGCTTTGGAAGATTCGGGTGAAGCTAAAAATTTGTGCCCTAACTCTTCCAAAGAAACCAGTAAAAGGAACAACCCATTTGGTTAACTAATTTGATTTTTCGAGTTTCAAAACTTGGCAACTAGCATCAAATCCATTCATATATATATATATATATATATGCATTAATCGGTTCAGCCAGTCAATATGTCAATCCATTTGCAGAAACTTTAAGTTCAGCCATTTCTCGTAAATGGCTGAAGCTAAAAAAAACCTTTTTTATTCTACTTTGATGATTGAAAATGCCAAATGAAGATAAAAAAAAAAAATAATGAGTTCTCCATTTGTGATCATCAATATAATAAGAGGGATAAAAAGAGAAACAGGGTGGGCCAAACCCTAGTTAAAAAATGGCATGAGGCCAAGAACTCCACTTTCTCTTTCTCTCTCTCCATTCTTTAAAGCAATCATAGGATGCTAACATCACAACTTCGTCATCTGTCACAGAAAGATATAGAATAATCCAACCCATACAAGTTAACACGTGTCAAAATCCCAGTAACCGAACTCGGAAAAGACAATGCTTTCATCCGTATATTAATACCCACCCAACCCCAAACACTCGCCTCTTCCGAAAAACGTCCTGTTATTATCACTACTACAATTTCACAAAGCCTTTTGAATATTACACTTTCACTTTCATTTCATTTCATTTCAAGGTACAAAGAAGAAAAACACCACAAATTCAATTAGAACATAGTACTGAAGAAACTTTCTGAAAGCAAAAGAGGGGTTTAGAGAGAGAAAAATTCATCGAAGGAGGGCTAAAGATGGCGAAAATGGGGGTTGAAGTTGGGGAGAAGGAGAAGCTGGGTTTTGAGGCTACGGAGCTGAGGCTGGGATTGCCGGGGAATAATGGTGGGGGTAGTGAAGGAGAAGGAGGTGCTGCTGCGAGGAAGAGAGGGTTCTCTGAGACTGTTGATTTGAAGCTGAATCTTTCGTCCAAGTCCATGGAGAATTTTGAGACGGATCCGAATGAGAACGTGAAGAGCTTGCAGAAGGAGAAGAATCATCTTCTTCCTTCTGCCGCTGATCCTGCCAAGCCTCCTGCTAAGTAAGTTTTTGTATTTCTTTTTGTCCTTCCACTAATGAATTCAATTTCTTAATGTTAGCTAGTTGATGATTATGGCGTGATTCATTAGGGTTAAGTTAAGATAGTGTGTTTTTGGTTTCTGTACGTCTGTGTGTTTCTGAGTGTCAGAGAAAGAGAGACGAAGAAAGTAGACACTGATTTCTACGATCATCCCTCCCAGAGAAGTTCGATAAATTCAGTTGCATGTGTTATAAGACAAATTTCTGTACACTTAATTACTAGTATAATTATCTGTTTGATTCATTGAATGTTCACAAAAGAAGAGGCTTCAAAGTACAGAAGAAAATGACATATGCAAGATGAATTTAATTTCTCTCTACTATATACGTTGATTAAAAAAAGAACAAAACTTTCGTTTTTGCCTTTAATAATCGTTTGAATTTCTTGAGTTCAAACTTTACGACCACTTATCACAATACATAATTGTGACTTATCTGATTTATTAAGTTTGTATAATATTCAATGGACTTCTAAGATTAGTTAAGGTGTACGTAAACTGGTCAAGACACTCCGGTTAAAAAATATATATATATATATATATATTAACACTCTATGTATAAACAGATCTACCATATACAATAAAATTGAAACTAATATTACACTCCCATATGTTACCCTGAAATTTAAACCGAATTGACCATGTTTTTCAAATTAAACCATGTACAACTTCCTTTAACTTCTTTAGTGAATATAAATGAATTTCAGGGCACAGGTGGTGGGTTGGCCGCCAGTTCGATCGTTCCGGAAGAACATGTTAGCTGTGCAGAAGAGCAACCCTGAGGAAAGTGAGATGTTGAGTGGGAATGGTGGTGCTTCTTTTGTGAAGGTGAGCATGGATGGTGCTCCTTATCTCAGGAAAGTGGACTTGAAGATGTACAAGAATTACCAAGATCTCTATGATGCCTTAGGCAAAATGTTCAGCTCCTTCAGCACTATTGGTATGTAAATGAATTTCTAATTAAACAAAATTAATTTTTTCTTAGTTTAATTAATTTTACGAGACCTAATTTTGATGAAATTACATTGAAGGGAATTGTGGATCCCAAGGAATGAAAGACTTTATGAATGAGAGCAAGCTTATGGATCTTTTGAATGGCTCTGATTATGTTCCTACATATGAAGACAAGGATGGTGACTGGATGCTTGTTGGTGATGTCCCATGGGGGTAATTAACTTCTATTTTAATTTCGTTAAATTTTATTTATCCACGAAAACAAACACTAATCTCATAATTATTATGTTAATTATGCTAATTAATACTAATTACTAACCCAATTTCTCTTATTTTAATCAGGATGTTTGTTGAATCATGCAAGAGGTTACGTATAATGAAAGGCACCGAGGCCATTGGACTTGGTAAGTATAATTTTTTTCAATAAGCTACACAAAATTAAAGTTAATTAACTAATTAAAACAACTTTTATCTTTCTTAAAAGGCAGTAATTACTTCTGTTATAAACAAAAACTTTTAATTAGTTTAATTATTTGTACTTATGATCATTAATTTTCTAAAATTTTTATGGGATTTTCAGCTCCAAGAGCTATGGAGAAACGCAAGAACAGAAGCTAAGTGAGGTGGCCTGCATGCTCTTCTTGAATTAAACAGCGAACGTCAGCGATAAATGAAAATTGAGCAGGACGTTTTTACAGTGTTTATGTATTATTAATTATGGTTTGTTATATAAATTAAATGTGAGATACTTGAGTGTTTTTATTGTGGAAAGAAACAATAACAACTCTTATGTTACGTTACAAATTAAGACTTTGGTTATGTTTTAATTATTGGCTTATTTTTATTGTGGAAAGAAACAATAACAACTCTATGATCAATAATTATAATAATATTGAACCTGTTTGTTGTAGTAGTTATTATTATTATTATTATTATTATGTGAGTTATTTAATTATTTCATGCAATTACTTATTATATATTCTTCATGGGATTCGTTGATTAATTAGAGAAAATAATAATGCTCCATTAGAATTGTTGAATAAGGGAGCATGATCATGTGCAGTTTGATGGAGCATTCATTCATGCCCATTTGTTTAGGGTAGTTGATTTATTGTCATAGCTTTGAAGCTTTGAATATATAGTTTTCTGTCTCCATGCATCAAAATAAATATTTCTAAGTATCATAATTCAGATAAACATTTATAAATTTTACTGTGGTCCCTTTTGTTAATTGCATCAAAGTTTGGAATTTTGGTTTTATGGAGCAACATGGGGCTTACAGAAATCAATTTTATAGCACATAAGTAAACACATATCTTGGATCTGGCATTGCTGAAACTGATGCATTTTCCATTCCAATAATGGAAATTTTAGAAATATTTAAAGGTGTAAAGAAAGGAGAATTTTGGGAGAAAGATCCAATAATCTTGGCTTTACAGAGAAGATTAACGTGAAACAAATTAATTAATTATCCGATCTCTTGATTACCAACAAATGATATAAATGGATTGGAGAGAGAAGGAATTTATAATGCAATACAATTAATTCAGTAAACACGTAGAAGTAGCAAGAAAGAGAGTTAACTATTTAAGCATTTATATTCATCAATCTTACTGTCTTCTACTTGTCTCTCACTTTGCTAATCCCAGGTTTATGTTGTTTTCATGGCTAAAGTGCTGTCGTTTTGTCCTTGAGGGCAGTTGGGTTTTAACTTCACACCTTCTAGTAGCTAATTCTGCAAAAAACGTATTAAAAAAAATTTGCTGTATCACTAAATTGTTTCTTAGAAAACTAAAAATAAAAAATCTTACAAAAGAAATGTTTATTAATAACACTAATTTTTTCATTTTTTCACTCTCTTAAAACAGAAAAGTATTTTGTGTAATGAATGAAGATACAACAATTCTTTTTCTAACCAGATAGTCGTCTATGCAACAGATACACATACAACTATTTTCTTTTTAATAAGAAAGTCTTTTGTTTGATAGATGTATACACAAATCATCAATAAGGGCTCATTATGTCAGACATATATGACATACTATTCGCACAAAAAAATTTACAAATATTTCTTATGTAAAAGTGAGATGATAAGAGATGAATAAAATAATGCACACAAAAAGTCAAACTTATTATATTTACTTTTCTATTCATCTCTTAACACATTACTTTGTATAAGAAATCTTCATAAATTTTTTTGTACAAATAATATTACTGTATGACATATATACGTATTTACAATAATTGATTGTAAATACATCTGTTGTACAAAAGATTTATTCCTTGTTAACAAGAGATTCAGAAAATATTTACTTAATTATGTAAACAGAAGGTGACAAACTGAGGCTGAATGTTGGAAATGCTTTTCTTAAAATACAAGCCTCTGCCTACTTCTGAAAATACCCGCTAGTGTTGATTTCTAAATCCCTTTGGTATTGTAGATTTAAATTCCATCTTCTTTAGAGATTGGAGGATAGCCCTTACATTAAAAAAAGGTATAATTATGCGAGGATTGAATTAAAAAAAAAAAAACGATAATATACATTCTAGATATTGTAAATGTACTAAAACATAAACCCATCTTTTCTTGCAAAGATGAACCATGAAATGTGTCAATCCTCAATTATTGAATTCAATATGGATGGTAAAATTGAAAAAAGAAGCCTGCATTCATCTCTTTATCATTTGCCTCAGTTCTGCAGAAACTTTATGCCAAAAAGATTCATCTGACCTCTTTCTCCTCTAGTGCAACTGATGAATTCAGTATAATTCAATAGACTTAATTACCAAATCTGCATTTTTCTTTGACTTCATAATAAGCTCCGCATTGGGTCGATCATTATACTCTATCTGCAAAATGAATTAAGTATTAGATATAATTAACTAGCACACGAGTTAATAACCAACTTGCAACATATTAAAAGCTTACCCGCCATTTAGCAACATCCGGGGGCTTCCCTGTAATGAGAAAGGAAAAATTTTTAACACTCAGTAATATTTATTTCTCTGTTTAGAGAGGATGAAAAAAAAAGAGGCCGGCGCCATACCTGTAGATATATGTCTCTTTAAAACCCGTTGCATTGCCATGTCAAGATCAACATCAATGAACCTTGAATGAATAAGAAACACCAACACAGATTACTCAGCTGTTTCCCCAGAAAACTCAGTATTCAAGTTTCCAAAAGTCAAAAGGCAGTTCGTAGTTTCTTGACATCTGATTTTATTTCACAGAAAAAAGCTAATGGAAAAGTGGAGTACATATTAATGTGTCCAACACTAAAAATATCATAAGATCCTACTTATCTGTGCAAGTCCTAGATGTTTCTAGGTAGGAAGTAGGAACTGATACCTTTTGAATCTCTAAAACAGTGCTCAGAAAATGAAAGAGTTTAACCTCTTCACAAGGGGAATAAGCTTGAAATTCTGTGAACATTCTCTTGTATTAATAATGGAAAAAAATAGAAAAATTATTGGAACTTAGCCATAACATTTTAAAATAAAACAGGGGCGAACAAATTTCCTTGAAGTAGTGTCTTCAAAGCATATTCACATTATGAGCCAGTTGTACCAGATAAATGTAATATCTGCTAATAGATACTGCAAGGTTGGTTTTGGCTATGCATACACCATGTTAAAGAACTATATGACCTCCTACAACTGCGTAAGTTAACAACAGTCACATCTTCAAATTTTCTGACCTGAATATTGGTAAAATAACACAGCGATGGCATGGGAACAAATAAATCCTTACCATTTCTCATCAAACATAGATGATATATCCTTCCAATCTCCATCTAAAAACAGATAATTTCCTTCTACTATAACCACTTTATGCCTGCAAAAAGGAAGAAAAAGAGTTGCATTAATTCACCGTCAACCGTTTACAAGATGCTGAACAAAAAAATCTAATAGAATCAAAACCATAAAGGGATAACCATGAAATGAAACCTTTGCCCAAATTTCACATTCTCTGGATATGTTCAAATTTTTTACCATTGGTTTCTATTTACTTCTCTTAGCAGTATCACTTGACATATCCACAAGTTTTCAGATCAAACTTGTCAAGATAGATGGCATTTGCCCTTATCAGAACAAAGTCACAAACTCCAGTTTCCAGATACTGTAATCTCAATAAGTGACACAAATAAGCTAATCTTAGTAAGGTTACATATCTTCTTTCTTTGACTTGTTGAACATTATTTTACTATTCCAAAAATAGAATTATAATCATTCAATTCAGAGAAGGTTTCTGCATCAGACATGGACCTCATGCTACACACTGAAACCAGTGTATGTGCTCCAAAAACAGCATCTATGAAGAATCAACAGTCACCACCAGTATCCCATCAATTTAAAAAGTGTTTATAAAAAAATTAATTTCAAGCAAAATTATTAGTTAATGACATAATTACTTACTGGAGGCTCACAAAAATATCATCTTCAACTGGATCCCCGACACCATGGTCAAATGATGGAACATAAACTGATCCCTGAGAAACTCAGGTTATCAAAATTCAGTCACACGCTAAAATTATTGTATTTTCTAGCCACATCAAAGAAATTTATTCATACGTTTTGATTCTCTAAACACATTCAAAGCACTCAATTATTGCTAAGTGCACAATCCCAATCAATACTAACCTGATTCTTTAAATTCTTCAGACAATTAAGCAGTAGCAATGGATCAAAAGTCCATGGAGCTGATTCATGAAGGGAAGCATCAAAACTATTAGTATTCATAAAGCTTTAAATTAGTATATTGCAAATATAGAAACCTCACCTCCTCTTCTTGCATGAGCCTCCTTTGGATTCTAAAATGCAGCGACATTAGTTAGAATCAAATGTTCTAAGTTGATCAAGATTTAAATAAAGAAAACTCAAGAGGAAGCTTTACCTCCATTGCATCCAGCTGAGAACGATATAGATGGAACCCATCCATAGGAAGAACTATAGCAACATCAGGAGGCTTAACCTGAGAATCAAATGAAGAAGCTTTTTGAGGCCATATCTTGTTTATACGTCGCACTACTTCAGATGCTAGAGTGGTCTTTCCAGCACCAGGAGGGCCAACCAAACCCACCATATACCTGAAAGGTTATTCAGCTACACAACTTCATTTGCCAAGTGATAGGTAAAAACCAGGCAATTAAAAATCAAGCGTTTGAGAAACACTCTTCATGGCAATCCCAAACCAACAGAACAATGTGTAACAATATTCTATATTATTCTTCTATAGTCCCTGCATCAGCAGTCGAAATAGCAATATGGAGAGGGACAATTGGGGACAATATTCTATCTTCAGGCTAAAGTTTATTTATGAAAACAGATTTCCAGCGTTAGAATAAAAAAATAGAAATATAGAGATGTTTGAATGAATTACTATATCAGAAGTCAGAGAGAGTGAGAGAGAATCATGTAGTAGTCAGGACAAAACAGCTTTCTTCATAAGAAGACCATGCATAGAACAGAATTTTCTTGCTAGTAGAAGATAACTTACTTGGCATTCGGATTTGATGCATTTGCTGATGTGGGAATAAGACGTTCAGCTAAAGCATCATAAATCTCATCCATACACCTTAAAGGAAAAAGAAGTGAACATTTATTTAAAAATAAAATACATAGGTTATGAAACAATACACTAGGACCAAACAACAAACAATTAAACACCACATGATGATACTGACAAAAATAGTAATATATGTGCATGCCTATATACAGTTGAAAACTAGAACCAATCGATTGATGTAAAATCAACCAAAACAAGGTCTTTTACAGATTTTAGCAAATACCACTCCCTACAGCAATGGCATATACAAAACTGCAAAATGATGGGAAGCATAAATGCTCAAGACTCAGTTTTCCTAACAAATAAAGTCTAATAAGTCAAAAACCAAAAGTTTGAGTAAACTATTCACTCATAGAAAAAATAATTGAGTGATCATTTTATTGTCCATAATTTCCTCTCCACATGATAAAATGTGTCCTCATTATTTCTGCTTTTTACCAGGACAGTGGACAATTAGGCATGTGGAAACTCACTTAATCATCAAAACATATCTATAAGAAAATGGTTCTCCCAATTCAGAACCTGAATAACACATGGTCTGATCAGCATTTGGACAAAGTACAAGCTGCTTCAATACTATATGCAACAGGATCACCCAAAAAAAAGAAAATGAAACAGTATCTTGTGGCAAAGAAAGCAAATCTGTTAATTCTAGCAAACATCCCCCAAAATGTAAGGGTTGACGGCTTGGAGGTTCTGAATTTTTCATTGTCAGCTAACTTAAATCTAAATCACTGAGGATCTTTAACTACGACATATCCTTCTTCCAAATCGTATGAAATCAGTTCAAAAGTAAAAGGTCATAGCTCTAGGTTGATTTCAAGTTAACCAATTCTCTTTCTGTGGATATAAAACATGAAAGCTAGAGCAGTAAGGGCTTGCCATTTCAAGATTTTCCAATTCTTAATCGACCAATATCTCCACTAATTAGACAAAACACCCAGGTGTCTTTATAATCTCCGAGAACATGTCTCACTACCAACTTTGGCCTACATTGCAGTAACCAACACAATGCTCATAACTTGCACAATCACTCGAAATTCAGTTCAAAGATGCTTTGCATCCCATACCTGGCCTCTAAAATAGGAATTTCTCTCTGTTGACCGCACAAAACCTGAAAAGAAGCGCAAATTTAATCAAAATAAAAATGAGACAAGGATATAAAAATTTCAAATTTTCAACAGTGTCAGTGAAATTCAACCTTGAGAGAGTTGCTTTTATGAACCAAACGTCCGGTTTTACTTAACAGAGGTTGTGCAGTTCTTTTGCTCCGTGAAATGGGCACAGAAAAATTATTCCATGAAGGAAGTTTAACCCTTTTTTGCAGAAATAAATCTGCATATTATTATTAACAAAAAATTTTACTAGAACAGAGCAATACAGAATACAAGTAGCTATGAAAATAAGCGAATGGCATCTACACATCATTAAAAAATGATTCAATTTTCCAAAGTTTATAGAAATTGAAACTAACTGAATAAGTTATGACGGAAACCTGTTGAAAAAGAACACAGATAAGTTGTTGGGTGGGCAGAAAACGAAGATACCTCCATCGGAAAATCATGAGAGAATTTTGAATAATCTGAGAAAAAAAAAGTTTTGATTTTAGAGGCAAAATGAAAATGTTCGACTGGTAAACATACAGTCGCTGTTAATTATTCTTGGTAAAATCTTGACACGTGTATTCATGTGTTCATTTAAAAGTTAAAACTAAAATTAAGTTTTAAATAATTCTTCATAAAAACAAATTAAATATTTAAATGGGTAAAAATAAGTCTAATTTTTAGCCCACTAACTAAAGAAAAATACTATGATAAGATGTACAATTTACAAAGTAGATACCCGTTCCATATATATATATATATTACTTCTTTTCTACATGTACAATACAAAATAAATTTACGAATTCTTTATACAAATACATATTTCTCGTTGACAAATCATTCATTATATTTATTGAACAGTTATGAAATTGACTTTTTATATAAGTTCATCCATTTACTTTATGTCACATTAGTTATATAGAAAAAATTATATAAAAAGTTTGTATATATAATTATTGGATATGGGAGTCAATCCTAATCGGAAGTGTGCGGATAGTCAAGAGGTCTTGCCTGGCCCAAGATAGATCGCAGCGAGGATGCTGGATCCTGAGGGGGGGAGATTGAGACATCCCACATCGCTTGGGAAGGAAAGGCCTGAGTTGGTTAAAATACCAAGGGAACCCCCAATAGTCAAGACGTGTTTTGGGCTTGAGCAAGGGTTCTTGGGCCTGAAAGCAAAACCGTGAGGGGTTGGGCTTCAAAGTCGGGCCACCCAGCCGCCAAAGCGGACAATATCTTGACAGTGTTGTGCCGGCAGTGGGCTGGGGCGTTACAATTGGTATCAGAGCACTAGTATTTTTTTTTATATTCTGTTTACAAGATTTTTTTTGTTGAATTGTGAAGTTGGAAAATCCAGTCATTTAGGAAGGGCTGGTTTGTTTGCATGATGATAGAGGAGTGTTGTAGATATAGTAGTAATCTTCATTTGATATATTATTTATCTATTTATTTTTTTGCAAAACCCGTAACATTAAACAAGTCATAACTTCTAGTATAAACTGAATTAGTTTTCAATTTTTATATCATTGGATTCCTTATTCAAAGAGCTTTCCATCGGTATATTATACGTAAAATTT
Source organism: Toxicodendron radicans (assembly GCA_009867345.2). Taxonomy (NCBI): domain Eukaryota; kingdom Viridiplantae; phylum Streptophyta; class Magnoliopsida; order Sapindales; family Anacardiaceae; genus Toxicodendron; species Toxicodendron radicans. The sequence continues at coordinate 6,908,727 of WYDK02000041.1, read as the reverse complement.
GGAGTTAAATTGAAGAAAATATGGTGTTTTTTATGATTCGGGTCTGAATTGGGTTGAATCCGGGTCGAATACCCGTTTGGGAACTAGCTGAGTGTAAAAGACGAAAAAAATTGACATGTCGTTTTTGTGTTGGAGTTTCAAACGACATGTCGTACGTTTTTTTTATTATTATTTGTTAAATAAAAGAAAATGGGCCTTAATAATAAAAAAAAAAGAGGCCCAAACCCAATTATGCAAATTCAACCCAAGACCCAAGCCCATTATTAAAGTCAAACCGGGTTGGTCAAACCCTAACTTAGAAAACTATTTATACTGGGTCAACCCGACCCGGTCAACGAACTATACCTGAGACAAAGCAGGTCCGGTGTTGACCGCGCATGGGACAAAGCAACCGGCATGTGGGGGCGCGTATCGGCATGTGACTCAACCCAGGAGGTGCGTCTTAGAGCGTGAGGCCACTACGGTGGCCCGTGGTGGCGTGTGAGGGTTGTTTGGGGCGCGTGTGTCTTGTTTCCTGCATGTTGAGACCTATTTCTGATGCTTGATAGCGTTTAAGATTTGTGTTTTGCGTTTATTGATCACGTGAAAGATAAAAAAGTTGTTTTGAGCCATTTTTTCGACTAGTGAAGGGCGTATAATGATAGTTAAACGAATAATAATTATCAAATAAATAGTTTGTTTGTATTTGTTACAAATTATAGTTTTATTTTTTATTTGATAAATAATTTTTTTTTTGTATTTGTTAAAGAAAAATGATTCGTTATAGACGTCCAATAATTGCTAGAATCAAGGCTCAGAAAGAAAGGGTAAAGAACATGATAATTACCCTGCAAAATCACAAGTTAATATTAAAAGACACGGAGGATGAGGTCGTTCAAATAGTAAATTATTTCATTTATGTGAATGAAAAGATGCAAGATATAATCTGGCAATGAGGACTATTATTGATGTAAAAAAGTACAAAGCCCTAAGAGAGACCCTTAATTATTCTAGTCTTGTTGGTTTTCTTGACTAGCTTTGGAATAAGCTTAAAGGTCAAATTCCTAATGAAAACTATAAAGGTTATAGACGTTTAGTGAATAATTTTGTCAAGGAGTATATAAATTGGGGTGGTGCTAGAAACACGGCTGGTGCTTCTATAGGAGTTTCTACTCGAAAAGTACATCACAAGAAAATAGGAGTTTCATTGTCGAAAGTTGTTTATCAATTAGACAATGAACTTGGAATTAGACACCTTAGATCTTTCCTTGTTCATGGAATGATCACTTCAGTTGATTTTGTTTGTACTTTGTTTCTTACATAAATATGAGTTTATATATATTTTTTTTACAATTGCAATTAATTATATCTATGATAATTGGATTTTAGAATTTTGGATGATGATTGTTAACATAGTTAATTTTTTATTATGATTGTTAACATAGTTAATTTTTTATTCCAAACCTAATATACAATTATTATTGATATAATTAATTAACAAAGTGACTGTATGTTCTGAGCGTTGAGTAATGTATCTGATCCTAGATATATATCTATATTTTAGAAATGACATCTATGTCTAAGAACATAGTAGCCGAACTTAACAAAGGCGAGAAATTTAATGGCATGCAAGATTTGGCCATATATGCTAACAACGAATGAACATCCTAGCAAAAGAGAGTTTGTTAGGAAATTGTCTACTTGTGAGCATTGCCTAGCTGAAAAACAACTCGAAAACCATTTGGAAAAGCAATAAGAGTTGAAATTCCATTGCAATTGATTTATTCTGACATATGTGGTCTAATGAATATGAGGGATAGACATGAGGCTGTTTATTTGATATGTTTATGCAAGATTTGAGTGAGTTGAAACACGTCCAAGTGCAAAGAACACAAGATCGGACCAAGGAGAATGCAAGCCTCAAATCGGCAATGACTTAAACTACACTCCCACAATGGATTCAAACGAGCCAACAAGATAAATGAAATGCCAAAATG
>WYDK02000041.1:6894730-6906651 GCA_009867345.2 Toxicodendron radicans | reverse complement strand
CATCGGGCTAAATCACAAATTCGGCTCGCTTCTTACCAACAGCGAGCTAGAAGATATTTCAACTCCAAGGTAAAAAATCTAGAGTTCGAAAAGAGAGACCTGGTGCTCAGAAGGATAATCCCCGCCACGAAAAATGGGAACTGAGGGGTGCTCGGCCCGAAATGGGAAGGACCTTACAGGGTTGCCGAAAAGATCAAGCCAGGGACTTATCATTTAGAATGTCTGAATGGAACGGCAGTTTTGAGGGCATGGAACGCTGAGCACCTGAGGAGGTACTACCAATGACTTCGACCTAGTCTGGGTTCACTTTTTCCTTATTCTTTTTATTATGACAAATTTTCTTGTAATTGGGCGGAGTCCGCCCTCGTTATTAATAAATGATGTTATTCAGAAGATATTCTATTAAATTGTACCAATCCGCATAAAAAAGAAAAAAAAAACTATCAAGCTCGATCGGCGAAAGGTATTAACCGCGCCCTTACAGAGGTTCTATATGAATCAATCCGAAGTCCGAGCTCGTCATGGCGAAAAGGTCTTAACCACGCCAAAAAACAAGTCTCCCAGATAAAGTTCTCGCCGCCCGACAAAAGTGTACCTCGAGAAGATAACCGAGAAAAACATATGCCAAGGGGAAAAAAAAGATGAAGTTCCAAGCGACCTCTACATGAACATGTTTTTAAACAAGTTAAGAAGGACGCAAGAACTCCTCCAACACTTGGAAAAATTTGAGGGAAAAAATCCCGAAGTGGAACCAAGTTGAAGCGAGCTGACTTTGAAGAAACATAACAGTTCAAAAAATCTCAAGAAAGAGAGACAATGCGAAAGTGCGATATGAATATCGAATTGTTATTTCTAAAAAATAGCTCTAAAAGCGAGCTTGTACAACGTCTGTATAAAAAAAACAACTACAACAAAAAAGCAAAAGAAAAAAGAAAAATCAGGAGGCAGGCGCGGCGCCCTCATCAGCTGGGACCTCTGGAGCAGGCAAAGGAATATCCTCGACCGGAGGGTCAGCGGTGGCAGAGACGACCACGTCGACGAACTGCCCAGGCGGGCTGTCAACCTCAATGTCAGCCGATTCACTGCTCTCCGACCGAAGCTTTTCTTCTTCGGGCTCATCAGCTTCGGCCTCTTCAGCCTCAGGTTCGGGCTCATTGTATTCTAGGTACACGAAAGTTCCCCCAGAAGCTTTGCACTGGAATCGGTCGACCTCCGTGCGATACTGCTTCGGGAGGAAAGAGAAGTCCCAGTTGGGATCCGCGTCAAACATGGCTTTCACCAAGTTTAGAGATGTCTCCCAAAGGTCGACAGCATATCTCCTCTTTGCCTCCTTCACAGTAGCCCGGAGGTGGCCAATCTTTCGCAAAGCGCCTCCCGAAGCGGATCTATTTGGTGCCTCCGCGCCGACAGATCTTTGTCCATCCACCTCACACAGGACTCGGCCTTCAGGAGCTCGGTCAAAATCTTGTCATTCTTATGGGCGAGCTTCCCCAATTCCGAGGCAAGGGTCTCTTTGTCCGTCTCAGCCTTCTATCTCGCCTCCTCAGAAACAGCGAGCTTGTCTTCAAACTCCTTCTTGGCCTCCTCGCCAGAAGCTTTCAGCACGGCAAGCTCGGTCTCCAGATCCTTGATTTTTTTAGTAAGGAGGCGAGACTCTTCGTCCGCTTTCTTTTTTATTTCGGCGGACTCTTAAATGGCTACCTCGGCCTCCTCCAAAGTATCGTAGTGGGCGAGGTTCATATGAGCCAGCATGCTACACGCTTGAGAAGTGTGGCGATCAGTAAAAAAAAAAATGAGAAGGCATGAAACAAGCGCGATCAAACAAATTACCTTGCCCACCACACGGGCGGTATTGTACAGCTGGCTGTGGGCGGGCAGATCAAGGAACTGCTCCCACAGTTTGTCCGTCATGGCCTCCTTTATCAGCGATGCCCCGGCCGCGACCTTGTCGAGAAGAGACCCGATCAGAGCATCTATCTTCTTGTCTAACTTTTCGCTGTCAGACTCAGCTCCGGGCCTCGGCCACCACTTCCTTGCCCTTCGGCACGGGGGCCTTGGTGGTCTTCGCAGGGGTCGAGCTTTTCTTTGGGCCCGCGGTGGTCTCCTTGGCCGCCTTCTTGGCGCTCGGAGCCTCTGAGGGCGGGCCCCCAGCTCGTTTCACCCTAGAAGCCCCTTTAGGCGTTGGGGCCGGTGTAGCAATGACGATGGAGGTCGGGGGAACAGGAACCTCCGAAGTCACCACCACCTGGGGAGGCACCGCAGGAGCAGTCGCCACCGGCGGGGAGGCAAGGCTGCTTCCCCCGGTCGAAGTCGTGCTCTTTTTTGAGGACGAGCGGGCCTCATGAGTTGTTGGCTTGGCAGCATATTTGGGCTCTGCAAACAAGTACTACATGTTAATAAAAGATCAGTGGGTGTGGAATTGAAAATAACAGCCCGACACTTACTCCCCATCTTGCGACGCAAAGAAACGTAGACGATGGTGAATTTGGCAGACGCCGGGCAAAAACCTTACTTGATCAAGTTCGAGGTATGGACGAGTTGCCCGACTTCCCTCTGACTCTCCGGAAGAGAGCTGAATTGGTCTAACCGGGAGGTGTCTATGTTCGCAGGAGGTTGCCTGTTACGGTTCGCTACAAAAAGTAAAGAGAGAAAAGGTTAGTCAGTCCGAACACTAATAAAAATGAAAGATGCAACTGTGAAAGGCCGCCGTGAGAGTGCACGGCACACTTACATGCGTCTCCCCGAAAGACGCCGTCTCCAGCCCACTCAAAGAAAAAATAATTAGAATCCCAGTTCTTGATTTTGCCCAGGATTTTGGCCAAGCCGTTGAATCTTTTACCGCCTTCGACAAATAATAAGTGTCGTCCTGGCCCTTCTTTATTCTATACAAAACAGCAAGCTCGTCGATGGTAAGGTCGCTTTGAAAGTAAACTTGAAAGGCTATAAATAACCCTATGACTATGAGGTATGAATTCGCCGTCAGCTGGAGCGGGGCGAGGTCATAATATTGTAACACGCCCAAAAGAAAGGGATGGGGCAGAATAGAGAACCCGCATCTAAGCAGGGTCTCTGTTATGGAACACCAGCCCGCAGGAGGCATCTTCCGGAGATACCCCGTTGGCAGCATCAAGGGGGCTTCAATAGAGTAACGTTTTTTAATATCGGCAAGGTCTTCCTCGCCTACTGAAGTAGAAGGGTCCTTTAGGACAGGCTGATGTTGTGTGGACTCAGTGGGGATAGAGTTGTCGGACCGATTACTGGATTCCGCATCTGAGCGGACAGCATCATCCCCAAACAACGCCTCGACACTCGCACTTGATACAGACTGCGACATGGTTACTTAGACACCTGAAACATAGATTAAACAAGTGTTACGGTCGAGCCTCTAAGCCGAAAACATAGACACTTGTAATCGTGTCAGGTGCCTAATAAAGCTGAAAGTCGAGCTCGAAAAGTCGGACCGAATCTGGAAAATCTCGTCCTAAGTACCAGAATCCGACGACGGAATCCATCGGCCCAAATATTTATCTACTGATTACCGGATTACTTCCGGCAAGAAACTCAAAGAAAAGGGCTTACACTACTCCTAAAGAAGCTAAGCAAGTCAAACAACCAATGCATAATGTGAAAAGATAACGCTAAGGAACCAAGAATTACTTACCAGAAATAAAGAGAAGAATATGGCGCCGAAGGAATGCACACAGAAAACCGAAACGGAAGTGAGAATTCTTTCAAGGAAGATGATGGCAGACGAAAGTGCACGGTAAAGTGGTACAAGTGAAGAAAACACCCATATTTATAGGGAAAACTTGAAAGAGGCGGGTACCAATCGTAGCCGCCAGTTCGGCCGAACCATCCTGACCCTTGGATGAATAGGCAATCTCAACCGTTACAAATGACGTGTGGCATCCATCCGACGGTGAGAGTCCAAACATCGAGACTCATTATTGCACCCGCTGACACTTGAAGCGACGTGACCACTCTGTCAGCATTAATTACAAGAAAACGGCTGCATTTAAACAGGATGATACATCCCGACAATCGCCAAGGAAGACGAATCAGTGCCCCAAGAGGCGGGCTTACTTAGTAGAGTGTTTGCACTTCGACAAGCGACCTCCAAACACTGGGGGGTAGATGTTGTGCGGGGTTTTCAGAATAGCCCGCCTAAAGATGATAGCTGGGTTGAGAAATTTGGCAAACTGCCTTCGTTGATCCTGAAAGCTCGCCAAAATCAGTCCGCCAAAAGAGATTGCCCAAGAGAAGTGTATCAGCAGAAAATATCCAAGAAGATCACAACAGGCTGATACGAAAAATCTTATCTCTTGATTATAGGGATACAATTTGATCCAAATACTATGTTCTCCTCTTATCCCATATGTACCGGGATTTCTTTCCTGAATGAGGATAGGGTTCCATTTGAATTTAACTTGCCTTATATGAGATAGCATTATAAAAACCCCAGTAAAAAGAGAGAAGGGGGGTTCCGAGAGGCTGGATGTTTTGTAACACCATTCAATATAAAAGCATCCTTGCTACAGTGGACGTAGGTTCTCAATCTAGAGACTGAACCACTTTAAAATTCCTCTTTGTCCTTTACTTGTTTACGTTAATTATTACTGTTCATTGCTGGATATTTAAGCCACGTACACATCCGTTCCGGTTCCGATCAAGGTCAACCAGATCTCTCTGGTTGGTGTGAATTTTTGCATCAACATTTTCCATTCTCCCATAAAACCTCCTACAAAACTTTCATTTCCTACAATTACACCCAAAATGCAATTAAATTAACTATAAATAATTATTCCGTGACACGGGATATCACATTGTCGATAAAGGTTCAGAGATGGTGGTCAATAAGAGAGAAGTTTGGCTTGATTGGCTTATGAAATTAGTTTAAAATGATAAAAAAGCAAGGGTATTTTTTATATTTTAATATAAATGCTATATATTTCCATTTAGATTCAGATAAAATTAAGACTTTTTTACTTTCCCAATTCTGGATAATGATGAGCTGTTTTACCAATCAATTTTAATAGCTGAGGCTTCAGCATGAACCTATTTTGCGCATATTGCAGAAATTAAAGGACAGACGAGGCAATGTGATAAAATTATAAGCCCTTATTTTTAAAGATTGGGCAACCAATTAAAGTCCAGAGATCAAAATTGGTCATCCAAGTTTCTTACAATGACTTGTACTTCTAAACTAAACCTCACTTGTGTAGGAGAAAATGCATTTCTACAAGGCAGCTGCCCCCTAGCCAGCGATTTAAACAATGTCAACCATTTCCATCCATTCAGGCCATAGCCTCTGTAAATTAACACATCAAACAAGAATTTGCACCATGTGTACAGAAAGAATGGTGTCCTAAAGAAATTTTGGATTAGTCCAAAAGAATGTTACATTGCCGTCTTTCGACCCTCCTTCGCTTCATGTCATCATCAGGTGGTTGCTGGCAACAAAATAATGTAACGTAAGATTCTATTGACAATCAACCAAATTACTTTTTATTATGGAATTAGGATTACTTCCCAAAATTCGTATAATTTATATGTTATAATAGAAGATATTCAAGAAGCTCTTGATGCTGATAAATGAATTGTAATATATATGGTGATTGTTGTTTACAACTTAGAATTTATCTTGTACTACAAGTATTATCTTTCCTACATCCAAATACAGGTTTGCATAGAGACAGAATTTTTTTATTTTACCTGACTAAAAGAATGTGGCAACCGAACTCTCTTTGAGCCATCGCCTGAACGTTTAAATGCATATTGATTCTCCAAAGCAGCAGAGTCACCATTGACCTGGCTCTGAATGGTCCCAATCATTAACTCTTGACAGCCTGAGGCATGCACACTTTCTAACTTGGGGCACTGAAGTAGCAGCGTCTCTGAATATGTTGACACAAGTTAGATTAATTCAATCTACGCCATTGTTCAAATTCATCATCAAGTTCAAGAGAAAGAGACAGCTACTTTAAGTACTATACCTGGACGTAAGTTTCTACAGGAATTCAAATTCAGATCATTGAGTTCCGGACAGTTTAAAAATAAAGCCTGCATTTTAATACACAAATTAAGAACCACAAGAGCAAAAATATATAGGTACACACAAATTGAATTTTATATAGTCTTACATCTAAGCCAGAGCAACCCCACAAGCTTAGTTTTTTTAATCGGCAATGTTTAACAATCAGCTTCTGGTACATAATATGTAGTTTGTTATTGAAGGCACTCTGTAACTCAAATTCACTGGCCCCATCAGAGTTTGTGTTTTCACAATTGGGATCACATATGGACATTCCACAGTCCATGAGTTCAAGAAGAGGTAGTTGTGCTGTAGCAAACTGAATGCCACCTGAGAGGTCCAAGCAGCACGATAATTAGCATAAGTTAAAATGAAAAAGAATACACATGAGACATTATAGAATTCAATGATGCCATCGATTAGAGCCAGGAGTTGGAGATTACTTGAAGTAATGTTAGGACAAAGAGCAAGGAGGAGTCTTGACAGAGTATTGGGAAGCACATTGCAGATCATTCCAATGCCACTGTCACTGATACTAGACCTGCAATTGAAGTGGTGATATTAAACGTACAATACAACCCTAAAGATTAACTTATGGACACAACTATTATTCTAAAGAAAACTGAATAACCAAAATTACCCGCTCAGATCAAGTAATTCCAACTTTGAGTAAGTTGAAGTAATGGCAGCAACAGATGCATCAGTAATTTCAGATCCAAGTACAAGTGAAAGCATTCGCAACCCCCTGAATGACAGAACTCTTTAATCAATAATTATCCTTTGTTCAAATAGTTAAATAAGCGTATACATAAAACCACTAGTTAACTGAAAAAGTAAATGAGGTGAGACTGCTTATAATTTTTCATATTTTTTATCAAGTGAATGTGCAACATGACTGACAACAATAATTGACAAACCTTAAGCTTGCAGCTGTGATGGCAAGCACAACAGCATGAGAAAGTCGAGTTGATGCAATGTGTATGTTTTGCAACCTTGGACAATTCCTTACCAATCCATCAGCCGTGGCAGCAAGATCAGTACTATCATTCTCTTGGCGAGAAAATTCCAGAGATATTTCCTTCAGATTGGGACAGTTAAAGACCTACATAAAGACAGATTGATATGGTAAATAAGAACTCGCCTAATTTGCCATTCAAGAGAGAATAAAAAGAATAGTTACCATCTTAGAAAGGGAGTTGAGATCTGAAAGCCAAAGTGCATAAAGACTTGAGGAGCAGAGGACAAACCCTCCTAAATTAGAACACCCTTCCATCTTAAGACTTGTAAGACATCGTTTATCGGCAACAAAACGACCCAATTCATCTCTACATATGAAAAACAATTACCAAACAGATTTAATCAATTACACACCTTTCAAATAGTATCAGACCAGCCATTTCTTACACCAAGCAAAGGTAAAGCAAGTATTATAAAAAACCTAATGGTCAATACATTATTTGCAGGTTTCAGAAGAGAACCCAAATTTAAAAGATTCCAATTGTAAGTACTAAACTATTTCAGAGGCTTAACAACTTGAAATGTGAAGGAATCATCACAGAAGGCATTGTGTGATACTGTTCAATCTGAAATCACATAATGCATTACAACAAAAAAATTGCGTAGGCAATTGTACAAAATCGAAGATCAGGAAGAAAAACATCTGATATCAGTTTGATGTGTTGACATTACTTAAAATCTCACCCATTTCATAAATACTTATGATAAAAGATGGATCGTTAAATGCTTATTAATTCCAAATACCAACTAAGTGACCCCTCATTTTGAAATCTCCTACACCCAAGCCCTATATTAATAATTTCACTGTTAAGCGTGCAGATCATTTTCAGCCAAACACTACACTTGGAACCCATTTGTCTATTTCTAAGATCTAGAAACCCAACATTAGCATACTCCATAAGCTTAACATCAAAAGGGAAAATAAAATATACCAAGTTCAAACAACAAGTTTAAACATAAAAAACTTACAAAAAAAAAAAAAAAAAGATTAGAAATTATACCCAGTGATCCGGTTGACTGCAGTATCAGATGTGGAGATCTCCATACACTCCAGATTAGGACAAGAAAACGCAATGCACGCTAACATTGTTGCATCTACATCACTGCAACACCCAATCAAGAATTAAACTTCAAAAAAAGAAAATATCAGATCAACATCAATCCTCACACTCTTTTCCATAATATTTATCAACGATCTTTGATTGCTCTGATCTTTTAGGTAATCCGCTAATTTTTCAATAATTAATAAAGGTCTTCAAATTTTAAATCAAGTTGCGTTAGGATTGATTTTTAACATGATCCACGGCATTGATTTTAAATTTCAATCATAAGCCAAACAGTACCCGTACTGTATCCTGTACTGATTCATAGATCAAACAGTACCATGCATTTTCTCTTCCAATTATTTCCAGATCATCATTTTTACCCATTTTCATTGTCTAATTTAGCAGATCTGGCAATTTGAAACTGTAATGGCCCGGAACCCTAACCTTTCCATTCTAAGTGAGAGTTTAACAAGGGCGGGACACTTCTGCAAAACGGATCCAACAAATCCGACCTGAGCTCTGGCCGGCACCCTAAGCCGGAGCTCCTCCGCCGCCCTCCACAGCCTCCTCGACGTTTCTCTCCATCCTTTACACACCTTCGCCGCCGCCAACAGCCCCACCGGAGGCAACCTACGCAGCACCTCCCACAAACACGCGGCCGGCAACCCGCCGGACACAATCGGATCCGGATCCACCGGTTCCTCGTTCACTAACTCCAGTTCTTCCGGAGAATCACAACTAAGATCGATATTATCGAACGAGAGAGCTCGACGGAGGTGTGAGTAGTGCTGGTGACGCGGCGGGCGGTTAGCGGAGAGTGAAGTGGGAGCGGATACACCGGCGGAAGAATCGGAAGGCGTGGGCGTAGTGGTAACGGAAGGAGTAGACGATGATGTCGGAGTGGCGCCGACGTTGCAGTTGTGGCCTTTCTTGGGGAGTCCGCAACGGCCGCAGTTGTAACTGCCGCGTCGCTTGGATGGCCGGAGGTTGAAGTCGAAAGCGGAGAAATCGGCGGAGGACGGCGAAATATGAGGCTGGTGACGGTGCATTGTTGAGCTAAAGGTGAGAGAGATTGATTGAGAGAAAGAGAGAGGGACTGATACGAGTGAGAGAGGCGTGAAAATAAAGGGAGAGGAGTTGGTGACGGAGGCGCGGGAGATTCGACAAGTTTTCGCGCGCTCATTTTCAAGTAAAAAAATAAAAATAAAAATGGAAAAAAGAGAGAGGAGCGTCGTTTGTTGTTGTTAAATTATTGTTTTGGCCTCGGTTTGGCGGGCGCAACACGTGATTGCTTTTTCGTTTTCAAAATTTTTCTTATGACCTGAGACTGCCTGTCCGGCAACTGTGTTTTGCCCGCCAAGTATTTGACGTGAAAACTTTAATTCATTAATATGGAAAATCTATAATTAGTTTAAAATTAATTAATATATGTTTTTATTGATAATTCTGCATTTATTCACTGTTTGATTTGGTTTTCGAAATTTGGATAATGTTGATGCGAAAATTCACACCAACCAAAGAGATCCGGTTGACCTTGATGGGAACCGGAACATGTGTGTACGTGGCTTAAATATCCAGCAATGAACAGTAGTAATTAACATAAACAAGTAAAGAATAAACAGAAATTTTAAAGTGGTGCAGCCTCTAGAATAAGAACATACGTCCACTGTAGCAAGGATGCTTTTATATTGATTTGTGTTACAGAACTTCCAGCCTCTCGGAAAAAACAAAAAAGATCCCCCTCTCTCTTTTTACAGGGGTTTTTATAACACTATCTCATACAAGGTAAGTTAAATTCAAATGGAACCCTATCTTCATTAAGGAAAACAATCCCGATTCAGATGGGATAAGAGGAGTACATAGTATTTGAATCAAATCGTATCCCTATAATTAAGAGATAAGATTTTTCATATCAGCCTGCTGTGATCTTCTTGGATATTTTCTGTTGATACACTTCTCTTGGGCGATCTCCTTTGTCGAACTGATTTTGGCGAGCCTTCCGAGTCAACGAGGGTCAGTTCGCCAAATTTCTCAACCCGGCTGTCATATTTAGGCGGGCTTTTCTGAAAAACCCCGCACAACAGATAATAACTTTAAATTTTTTATGTAATTTAATTAGAAGTTAAAAATGTATTTTTATTTTTATTTTTTACCAAAACAAGGGATGGCTATCCACCAAGGGTACATTATCAAAATGTAAAGACCTAAGCTGTACACACTTTTAATTGATTTAATTGATGCATTCATTTACCTACAAACATATTGTTGGAGGGTTTTCTGCATGGTCAGATGCGCGCCGCTTGTCCAGAGTCAAGGGCGCTAGATCGACGAGCAAGAATGCTCTACGTGTCCCTGTTTCTATTGACAACCCAAAACAAGGAATTGAGAAAACTCCAGTAAAGTGTGATTGACAGCATTTAATGCGATCACTATTGCAAAGTATGGGATGAAGCGTTTAAAACTGGCTTAACTGAGATTAGGCATGGTGTTACTGTCCAAGATCCAGGATATTCGGGATAATGCGTGCAAAGATCGCCGTAATCTACCCATTCTCACCAACTATCATAACAGGGGCTATATAAGGAGCAGGAGCAGGAGCAGGAGCATAAAGAGAAGGGGAGGACTCTTTTCGAAGATAAATAGGCTTTATTACCATATATTTTTTACTTGTTCTCTGTAACTGATTCTTAGAAAGCAATAAGAAACTCAGTGGATGTAGGCTTGGTCTAAATACCGCCGAACCACTTTAAAACTCTCATTGTCATTTCCATTTTGTTTACATACTCACACACACTCCCATTCATCACTCTAACCGTCGGATACACTTGCTTACTCGATCCCGCCAAGGTCGACTGAGTATCTTTCGTTAGTATGGATTTTCGTACTAACATTTTGGCGCTAGAAGGAGTGGCCTTTACCTTGAAAATCCAGTCACCACCATAACCACGTTCAAAAAACCTGCCATGACCATGACGAGAAGCCAAATGGTTGGGGACAACACTAGAGGGGCTCAGGCAGTTCCACCGGTCCCACCTCCACTAACGAACCATGCAATTGACGCACCAAGGGAAGACATCCCTACCAACGGGGAAACCCCCGTCATGGACATGATCCAAACTTTAACCAGCACAGTTCAAACACTGCAACGTAACATGGAGCATATGAAAAATATGCACCCAACGAGCCATCAACTAAACTCGCGAAACACGACTCCTAGTTAGGAGTGGAGTCTGCAAAGGATGGCTCGAGCTCTTCACGGTCTACAAGAAGAAGGTTCCGTGAGAAGCGCGGGTCGAGGTATCCCCTCGAATGCGAAACTCAAGAAAATAATGACCTTGTTGATCGACTAGAAAGGGTCGTGGCGGGTAAAAATGCTCGTCCACCTCCCAGGCGACAACAAGGGAGGCAGGCGCGACAAAGCATTTTGGACCAGCATCGTGGGTCTGAAACGTCTATTCTAATAGAGAGAAGTCGAACCCACATGAGCGACCCACAGCGAAGCAATCGGACAGAAACATCTAATTTCAGCTATCGACCAAGTAACCTTGCCACTTTGTCCTACGCAAGCTCATCTCGAAAGGGCGGTAGGGGAAGGGCAGCGGACATGCGCAAGTACTTAAACTCGCAGAAGTCTGATGTAATGCCCGCATTGAAATGCTAAAAAAGGTACGTAAGATTATATATTTCATTCCCGTACCCTTAGTATTAATCTTTGAAATTACTTTAAAGGAAATAAAGAGAAATAAGTATAAATCTTCACTAGGGGTAAAATGGTCTTTTCACAAGGAATTTGAAGAAAAAGTGGGGAATGAAATGAAAGCTTTTTA
>WYDK02000041.1:6878554-6893153 GCA_009867345.2 Toxicodendron radicans | reverse complement strand
CATCACATTCATGCCCAAAAAATTTGATTTCAACTCCAAACCAAAATTAAGAATCAACACCATGTGGGAGACTACTACAACGTAAAATCTTCTTAAAGAACTAGTCTTTTCCAAGATCAATATAACAGTTGAGCATGCTTCAACTGCAAACCTTAGTATACAAAAATGGCTATGAATCACAAGAACTGCCAAGAATAAAAATAAAAATAAAAATGAAGAATTACCAAACCAAAATATCGGTAATTAATCAGTCCAACCGGTTGGATCCAATTCAACAAACACAACCACATCTTTGCTCACTCTCTGAAACAGCCTCAGAAATGCCTTGGAAATATCTGCATTTGAGTGAAAACACACGAGGATTTAACATCTCATACATGTATCCATTTCTGTAATGGTGATGCTAAAAGTTAGAAGTGAAAGAAATATATACAAATATATAATCCTACGTATTTAGAGGAAATAGACAAAGGAAGACTAAGGCTATGGTGGATCAATATATTTATTGACGAAAACCCTTATGGAGTTATTTCAAAGAGGAAACTTAGCATTTTGTAAATAAAAAATAGCACAATCCCAACTGAGCAAAGAGGTGAAAAAAGTCAACCTATCTCCAGCACTCAGTCTCATACAGCTTTTGGACTTTCAGCTGATAAATGAGTTGATGGCAGGTAAACAAATCCAATCTATTTCTATTTGGTTAATTTTAGCAACCAATTATGACTAGGTTTGCAATTGGTGAAAAAAGTAGCAACCAAATATTAAAAATTTATTAATATTTGTGGTGTCTTGAAAAGCAGAGGAGGTGATATAGCCAAAGAGTGGTGGTACAGAAGCAGATAGCTGATCCCTGGACACAGGCTCTTCAAAAGCGTGAGCCCATTGCGTAACTGAAAATCAGATTCTTGTTCACACCACCAACCACGAAACCAAATCAACAAACATTTCAATTTTCAGCTTATTTATGAACTATTCAAAGGGTGAATGGAAACGTTCTTTCAAGGGAAAAAGGAAATTTGAAACAAACTTTTCGGTCATACTCCTACCCACCAAAACACATCTGAAAATTTTAAGCACCATAGTGCAATCATTTTGAAGTCAGACCCAAATAACACAAGTGTAATTCTTTCAGGCATTTCATCAAACACTCATAACACAAGTGTTAATAGAAGAAAAAAAATAACTTACAGGCTTACAACAGTTTGAGTGTGGCTGCTGGCTGGTGTGACAACTGCGATCTAGTGCTTGGTGCTGCAGCGACGATCTCGTGCGTGGTGAACTGGTGCTGCAGCGACGATCTCGTGCCATCGTGCGTGATAAACTGGTGCGACAGAGTGATGTTGTCTTGTTGAACTTTAGAAGCTTAAGATAAAAGAGATGTAAAATATAAACCCTAAATCTAAAAGTAATATACAATAATATATCTTTTTTTTGTTTTAAAATGTGCGGTACACCTAGGGATGGGCACGGGCCAGGGCAGGGCTGGGGACCCGTTTCCCTAGGCCGATCCCAAAGGCCTAAGGGGATTCCCCAAGTCCGGTTTGTCCCTAAACGAGGATTAGGGGAATCCCCAAACCCGGCCCATGAAGAATTTTCTAATCCCATCCCCGACCTGCTCTGTCCTGAATTCGGGGATTTGCTTCGACCTGAAACCGCGGGGAATTTCATATATGCATATTTAGATATTTATATATAATTTAGACAATTATAATCACATTTCATCAATTAATTGACAAATGTGTGTGTGTATTTTTTTTAACAATTAACATAAGTAAATTACTATTATAATTTATAAAATACATAATATCATGTCATTAAAATAAATTAAGTATAAGATATTTTGTATGAAATCTTATAAAAATTCAAAATCATCCATAAACTATATGTATATATATATGGGACGGGGACATGATCACATCCGGCCCCAGCCTGTCCCCGGCCCATCCCCAAGGTCTGGGAAGGAGATTGGGCTCGGGCCCTACCTGCGCCCCGATGACTTCGAGGAATCCCCGTCCCAATCGGGGCGGGGACCCAGTGGAACGGGGATTATGTCCATCCCTAGGTATACCAGTCCCACCTGTCCAAAAAACGGGTAGGGCTAGGTACGGGTCAAACAATAACGAGTCCAAACTCATGGACTCGTACCCTATATTATTTTTACAGGTACGGGTCCACCTGTGGGTTTGGACTCATTTTGCCAAGTCTAACCCCAGGGGTGGTATCTGAATAATATTTAAAAGACTGAGGGTGATTTTTCTTCAAATACACCCAAATTCAGCATATAACCCCCGCTTTTGAAACCTGAGGGGTGGTTGTTGCAATTAACTCAAATATTATTTAAATTTTAAAATAGTTGGTGTTGAGGTTTTAAAATCTCCCAAACTCTCATGGACTTATAGCTTCAGTGACATCTAAAGGTGGCTGCCAGGCCCAAGGCAAGGCAAGGCAAGGCACAACACGAAACGAAAAATAGCCAAGGCACGCACGACACAAAAAATATTTTTTTAAAATAATAAAAAAAAAATTAAAAAGCCCGGCATGGCCCATGACAAGGGACACGATACGACATGACTCAAATTGTCACGTGTCTTAGCACAACATGACTCATGACATGATGGACTATAAAAATTTAGGCACGGCATGGTATGACGCACCGCCACCTCTAATGACATCCATCATTAGATTGAACAAATAGTTCCCAAGCCCAAATTCTGAACAATTAATAAATGGGCCTTAATGGCCTTCTCCTTATTAATGGAGACAGCCTAAATACCATTTCTTCCGTCCTTGAAGTTGAGAATTTAGACGGGGTCTCAGCTCAGTCTCAGTCTCGGTCTGACATATGGACCATTCAATTTCACCATCAAAACCCAATCCCACTATACTCTCAACTATATGCGGTTGTATTAATTCTGAGCTATGTGGCAACTTTTCCTCCATTTCCAATTTCTGGTTAAATAAATTACCTTTATTTAATTCAAATTACAAGGTTTTATTATATTTTTATTATTATTTTTTTTTTTCATGAATTGCTCTACGTTTAAATTTTAACTACTACTTTCTCATAAACTAAATAAAAATATAACAAAGGTTACGTTTAAAATTTTAAAAATAATAGTTTTCTCATATTTCAAAATTTAGTGTGACTCCTATTTTATTTCTGAATGAAAATTTTCAAATTTCAAATTAGAAGACAATACAATAGTTTTTGAAATTTAGAATTCCTGGAAACTATTGATGGAAGATTATGAAAATATATAGAAGAAATACTAAAATTAAGTTATTTGGTTCCTCTTGATAATATATAAAATTAATTATAGAAATAATATCCAATTTGGGTTATGTATTTCTAATGTAATAAAAAAAAAATTGTTTGATAAACACATTAATTCATTATAAAACTAAAATGTTGAGTTATTGTTAATTAACACTGTTGAATTGTATATTAGGAATAGAATCAGTGCATTCATTGTATCATTCTATCTTAGGTTAGAATCAAATATAATCTGTAAAATAAGAATATGCATATTTCTTTTCTTAGATTAGTTTATTTATTTCTTTGATTAGTCTTTGGTTCTTCTTATAAATTTATTGTATAATTCACTGTTTTTCATCAGAGCCTCCTCTAAAACCCTAAAATTTGAGCATCTTTATTATTGTGTTTTATTTAAATACCAGAAAACATTTTGAAGCAACTTACTTAAGAATTGGTTTTTTTATTTATTTATTTCAAGACTTTAAAAGAATGACAATATTAAATTTATAATGTATAGCCCAAAAAACGTACTAAGTTTGACGATACTCAAAATGTACTTAATCTTACACGGCCTAGTGTCTCAGCTCAATCTTGTTGAGCTTACGCTTGAAAACCTATTATGTGAGCCACCCATTCTATCGTTTGAGTCTCCATCCAAGCTAAAACTTAAACGGGTTCCGACCCTATTGCCCATATTCATCCTAGAATGGGACCCAAAAGTTCTATTTACTTTCCTCTTCATACAGGATCCAATATTTTATTCGAACTAGCATCTATAAATCCAATAAAGGCAAGTTGTTAATAAACTTCCTATTGACTTGAACTCTTGAATTGGGAACTCCTATTCCAAAAATGAGAGAAGTCATAGGTTGATAAGGACAGACTTTTGAATCATATCAGGAAACAAGTCTCACGAGCTTCTATATAAGCAGGGTCTGCCCCCTCATTAAGCATTCACAAATAGCATCTCCAAGTTCTAACTTTGAGAACAAAACACCACACTCCGCCGTAAAACATAGTTCCGACTAATTTCACCACCCTCAGCCTTCGTAAAGTCGTGCTCCGACCACTTTATTAAACTTGCCCTAGCCACATTATCACAGTAAACTTTTCCGCTCTCAGCCTTTTACAAAATAAGCCTCTAACCTTGTTGACTTGAGCGTCGGAGTGCCTACGGCAGACACAACACTGGTGTCTCCTGTGAGCTTCACATTCGCTTTCTTTGTTTTTGCAGGTCTATCAGATCATTAGTGGTTTCAATCACACCGAATCACTTCACCCTAGATTTATCCTCTGCAATAATCTAATTTATAAATTTTCTAGATGTGACTGTTTGTAATTGATTAAACGAAAAAATTCATTAAATATCAATTACCAACTATTAGATTTATAAGCCTACCTTTTCCTTAAAAGCAATTTTTGTTAATAGATTAACTTGGGAGTTGTCCGATTTAAAAATAAAAGAAAGACATGGAAATGTAGATTTCTTATTTTGGTAGCCCACATAAAGAAAACAACAAAGGTGCCAGAAGTTCACAACTAGTAACCTCCACATCTTCTCTTTATCCAAGCGAGTGAACGAGGGACAACACTACTCTGAACTGAAAAAAAATAATAATAATAAAAAAAAAAAAAAGAAGCAAAAATGGCAGCCGAGAGTGTAACCGCTTCTTGTTCTTCTTCAATATCCCATCTCAATATCAATACTTCTCAAAGGAGGCATGTCCCTCTCTCTTTTCCAACTCGCTTTCTGGGTCTCCCTTTACGACCTTCTCCTTTCTTGGGAAGCTTACGTGTCTTCACCTCCACTTCTTCTTCTTCCAAGCTCCCCAATTCACGCCACACTAACAGAAGAAACTACTCTGTTTTTGCTATGGCAGCTGAGGGTATATATATCCTTATCTTTCCTTTACTCTTGTTTCATTAATTTCTTTTATAAACTGAATTTCCATTCTTTTTATTGATTTTGGTGTACCCATGATTTAGATTATTGAAATTTAATAGTTTAATTGGGCTTTCTTATTAAAATTTCGTTATTTTATTTCATTGTCTTAGTTTTTTTTTTTTTTTTAATTCAGCATAAATTGTAATTACAGTGAAGGGATATTTTTTTAATTGTCAGGTTGCGTACGATGCAATTATGTGCTTTCTCCTGAAATCAATAATGTTGTTTGTGTTTAATTTAGAGAAATAGTAAATGAGAAATAGTCAGTTTTATTTTATTAAAATTATGGATAAATTATGGCTTCCTTGCTTCCAGTTCTCTCCTTCTCTTAAAATTTATTCATGAAATTGTATCAAATGAAACTTGAGTCTAAACCAGACATGTTTTTTTTTTTCAATTGGGTTTAAAAAGCCACTTAATATATGTAGAATAAGTAATAGGCTTTCTTGCTTGGAGAACCCTGGAATCTTATTATTGATCAAATATGGCCTCTTAATGTTGTAGAAATGATCAGATGTTTTGACAGCATTGAAAATTTAAGCTTCCTATTTTAGCAAATTTGGAATTCTTATAATTTTGCAGTATGTGGCAATGTGTATATAATCTATCGGTACTTGTGTATATTACTGGATTTTGGCAAAGATAGCAGAAGTTAATTTCATTTATCATCTTTTTTTCCAGAGTCAAAGCGTGTGATACCATTGAAAGATTATCGCAACATTGGTATTATGGCTCACATAGATGCAGGGAAGACTACTACAACGGAACGAGTTCTATTCTACACAGGAAGGAACTATAAGATTGGAGAGGTGCATGAGGGAACAGCTACAATGGACTGGATGGAGCAAGAACAGGAAAGAGGGATTACCATCACCTCGGCTGCAACTACTACATTTTGGAACAAACACAGGATTAATATCATTGATACTCCTGGCCATGTTGACTTCACACTTGAAGTGGAGCGAGCTCTCAGGGTTTTGGATGGTGCCATATGTTTGTTTGACAGTGTTGCTGGTGTGGAACCACAATCTGAAACTGTGTGGAGGCAAGCTGACAAGTATGGAGTGCCTAGAATCTGCTTTGTCAATAAGATGGATCGTATGGGAGCAAACTTTTTCAGAACAAGAGATATGATTGTGACAAACTTGGGTGCTAAACCTCTTGTGATCCAAATACCAGTTGGGGCAGAAGACAATTTTAAGGGAGTTATTGATCTTGTGAAGATGAAAGCTATAATATGGTCAGGAGAGGAATTGGGTGCAAAGTTTGTTTATGAGGATATACCGGCTGATCTTCAGGAGTTGGCTCAAGACTACAGATCGCAGATGATAGAAACCATAGTTGAATTGGATGATGAAGCTATGGAGAACTATCTAGAAGGAGTTGAGCCAGATGAAGAAACCATTAAGAAATTAATTCGGAAAGGCACCATTTCTGGCAGTTTTGTGCCAGTCCTATGTGGCTCAGCTTTCAAGAATAAAGGTGTTCAACCTTTACTTGATGCTGTGGTGGATTATCTACCTTCACCACTTGACTTGCCAGCAATGAAGGGAACTGATCCTGAGAACCCTGAAGTGACAATTGAAAGGGCAGCCAGCGATGATGAACCATTTGCTGGACTAGCTTTCAAGATTATGAGTGATCCATTTGTGGGAACCCTTACTTTTGTCAGAGTTTATGCAGGGAAGCTTACTGCAGGATCTTATGTGCTGAATGCAAATAAAGGAAAGAAAGAGAGAATTGGTAGACTTCTAGAAATGCATGCCAACAGTAGAGAGGATGTTAAGGTGGCTTTAGCTGGTGATATTGTCGCTCTTGCAGGTCTTAAAGATACCATTACAGGTGAAACACTATCTGATGCTGATAATCCCATTGTGCTTGAGCGAATGGACTTCCCTGATCCTGTGATTAAGGTTGCAATTGAACCCAAGACTAAAGCCGATGTTGATAAAATGGCCAATGGTTTGATCAAGCTTGCTCAAGAAGACCCTTCATTCCACTTCTCACGAGATGAAGAAATAAACCAGACAGTGATTGAAGGAATGGGAGAATTGCATCTTGAGATTATCGTTGATCGACTAAAGAGGGAATTTAAGGTATGTATCAGCCACTCTATGCATCTATTGTATTACTTACAGTCATTCTATCACGTTGTAGAAATTTCTTATCATATTAGACTCTTTTAAGGATTTTAGCAGACAGATTTACTTGTGCTTTTACAAACATGTAACATGAATGTTGGTGAGTTTTTACTTATTTTTTGTGAGATTAATGTGCACATTATCTTGGTTGTATTTTTACTACCATGGGAAGAAGAGAACTATAGGAAATGCAATTCAATTGTTGAACTCATTGAAACTTTCTTTGTTATGTTGGTAGCCCTTTTCCTTCCAAGCTTTTGTGTCAGAAGTTTGATAACTCTTATATTTCTGAAAGATTGCAAAGAATAATATATATTTTGGTATATATGGTTGCTTGTCTTAACTTGTGCTCCTTGGAACAAATAGGTGGAAGCTAATGTTGGTGCACCTCAAGTAAACTATCGTGAAAGCATTTCCAAAGTCTCAGAAGTGAAGTATGTGCACAAGAAACAATCAGGAGGACAAGGACAGTTTGCCGATATAACTGTCAGGTTTGAGCCCATGGAGGCAGGTACTGGATATGAGTTCAAGAGTGAAATCAAGGGAGGTGCAGTTCCAAAAGAATATATCCCAGGAGTGATGAAAGGATTAGAGGAATGCATGAGTAACGGTGTGCTTGCAGGCTTCCCTGTAGTTGATGTACGTGCCGCACTCGTAGATGGTTCTTACCATGATGTTGATTCAAGTGTCTTGGCATTTCAACTTGCGGCTAGGGGAGCTTTCAGAGAGGGGATGAGGAAAGCTGGACCTAAGATGCTGGAACCGATAATGAAAGTTGAAGTTGTCACACCGGAAGAGCACTTGGGTGATGTCATTGGTGATCTCAACTCGAGAAGAGGTCAGATCAATAGTTTTGGTGATAAACCAGGAGGTCTGAAGGTATGTCAAATTTGTTGCTCAAACTTTCTGCCATAATCTCCGTTTCTAATAGAAAATTCTGATCTACTGTTGGAAAAACAAAATAAGAGGGGATAATAAGGGTTGAAGGTATCTCCATTCTTTTCTTTTGTTGTGTCTTAATTTACATTACATTGCATGGGATTATTGCAGGTGGTGGATGCCCTGGTTCCACTGGCAGAGATGTTTCAATATGTAAGTACACTCCGGGGAATGACAAAAGGTCGTGCATCCTACACAATGCAATTAGCCAAATTTGATATTGTACCTCAACACATCCAGAACCAGCTTGCAACAAAAGAACAAGAGGTTGCTGCTTAATTTTATTTTCCGGAGGAAACAGGAATTATTTATATTTTTTCATCAACTTGATTAAGTCCAAGGAATCAAGTTTCTTTTTGTACCAATGACATCAACTTTATAAGTCAAAAAAAAAAAAAAAAAAACATTTATTTTTTTAAAGAATGAACACATATCTTAGCTCAAATCTCAAAACTGAGGATGCTGATTAGTAAAATCGATATGGAATGGGTTGCATTAAATTTCCAATTGATAACATTGACATTTTAACATTCCAATACCCACTTTGATACTTTTCAAGCTGTTTTTGTAAACCAACATTCCAATACCCATTTGTTTGACCGTTTTCAAGTTCATTTTATCAAACAAATATTAGCATGAATTTTCCAATTGGAAACATTGTTTTCTACGTTAGTTGAATTTAGGTTTTAATACTGTACCAAAAACTATTAACATAGGAAATTAATACCAATGTTTTAATAACCAACCCCCTGTGAAACCTGGCAAAGTGGCCTTATCCCTGGTTTACTAGCGTGTCAAATAGGTGGGTGATGTTAGCATGAAAAAATGTTCAAATTTTTTGTTGCAACACATGTTAGCTTGGTTACTGTTTCAGGCGCACGTTCACACGCGTCACGGCCGGCCCTTTTTGATTGTTTTCTCACCTAAAATCACCAAAACCATTAACCCTTACTTCCAGGTTCTTACCCTAACCGGCCCAGCTTAACCGCCTGTTCCCAGTTGAACCGGTCAAACCGGCCGGGCCAGATTGTAAAACCTTGACTAATACTGCCAACAAAACCCACCAGAAGTAAAATAAGTTTAGTTTCACCATCACTTCACATTCCCTGCGATATAAACTCAGGATCCAGCTATTCGAGCCAGTTATTTTCAAGTTTAAGAAGCTTAATCCCGGTAAATCTTCCATTTAAACTCCTGGTCATTAAGCTGCCAACTTTGCCCATGGCAAGCTGGGTTAACAAAGCTGTAATAAATCGAGTAATACATAAACATCCACACAAAAGAGGAGAAAAATGTGAAACAATATATCTCAATAGATCATCGTTAGATTGTAAATATAAAGAAACTCCCAAAATTTGCCATCTGAAACTAGTTCTTTACCAATTAATCCACTCAAATTCACACAACAAAATACAATTTACTAAAGATAAGCATAAGTCTTTTTTTTTTTTTTCATTAGTAGTAAAACTCTCTTTAAATTATCTGATCTGGACAATTCCAGCATTGATCAGCTTCTGAATCTTGCTCATCACCATTGGGTTCTTCATGTGGTCCTGAGCAGATTTGGGGTTTTCTTGGAAGTCAACCAACACCTATCCACAAACCAAAATCCATTTTAGTGAAATTTTATATGCAGTAGCAGAGCAAACGGTTAAAATCCAGTTGGTATTTAAGGCATTATTTCAATCCACATAAGAAAATTCATAGCCCTCCTTACCTGTCTCATTACAGGGTCAGAAAGAATGTTCTGAATTTCAGGATCCTGCATTCCCTTGGCCTGCAAAATGGAACAGAATTAAAAATCACACCCCCCCCAAAAGGTTGAACATATCAACCTAAATGATAAATACATATTTTCTAAAAAGCTAACCTGTCTCTCCTTCAATTCCTCAGGGCTTAATTCTCCACGGCCAGCCTTATTAATTTGTTGCACACATCTGCACAGAATTTTAGAGCAACAACTAAGATCCAAACCACAATAATTTTTGGAACAAAACAGTCATTAAAACAATAGAACCACAGAAGCTGTATTCATGTGTGCTACCTTCGCATGCCATCAAGCAGCTCCTGATTTTCTGGGTCATGTTTCAGCCCCTCCTGGTATGTTTCCAAAGCTTTGTCATATTCTTTCATGAAAAACTGTGCAGCCCCTTTTCTAGTATACCCTTTAGAAAAGGTTGGATCAAGCTCAATGCACTTCTCTGCATCCTTCAATGCCTCAGGCAGTGCACCCAATTTTGTGTAGCATGCAGCTCTGTTACTGTACGCCTGAAAGGCCAAAGCCAGCCCTCATCAATCAGTAACTATCAATATATGCCTGATGAAGAATATAATAAGCGCTGCACTATAGATAAGTAGATAAAAATTCATACCTTCGGATCGTTGGGATTCCTCCTCAATGATTCTGTGTAATGTTTCACAGCCTCTGGGTATTTTTGCTGTTTAAAATACTCATTGCCTGGATATATCATTAACAGCAGACTTAAACAAATTAGATAACAGAATAATGTTCCTAATTTAGGTAGAACATGGAAGTATCTATTATTAAACCATGCTCAAAAAGGGGAGGACTACACCGAAAAGAAGGAAAAATTAAAAAAAAAAATTACACTAAGTGGTCAGAGATAGAATCTCTTTGATAAGGCATAGATCAAACTTATGGAAAACACATGAATAAAAGGATGCGACAAGTAGTGAAATGCCTAGAACATGTATAAAACTAATGCCCTTAAAAAATTGGACACAAAGCAACTCAGAAGATACCCAACAATAGGACGCTTCAACTATATACATGTGCTCAGGTACATACATGTGCATATGCACATGCACATGGTCTGTCTGAAATGTGAGGGAGCAAGAGAGATACTCAAAGCTATTGTGCAATAGAATTAGTTTATTAAAAGAAAATGTACTATCTAGGCCAAGAAGCACCATTATCCAAAAGCCAAACAGAAAGAGGTACCTTTTTCACGGTCCTCATCAGCTCTCGCTGGATCAAAAATCTCTTGCTGCTCTAGTTCCTTTTTAGCTTTCTCAGCTTCATCACGTTTCTTCAATGTGTCTGGATTACGATGCTCAGTTAGAGCTTTCTGGAAAGTCTCGATGGCAGGTTCATAGTCCTTTGAGCATTTTGCCATTTTCACCAGAGCAGTTCCCTTCCTAGTCAAGGCCCTTGCTATCATCTTAAAGTCAGATCTAAGCTCTCTTCCCCTTTCAACAGCCTTGTCACAATCTTTGATGCATTCTTCATACTAAACATGATTGATGTTGAAAATAGGATTAGCATACTAAATTTAAACAAAATATTTCACTACAAAAATTTTAGAGCTAAATTTAAGTAAAACTTTAGAGGATGAAATAATTGCATACAAAACCTCTGTTTGGTTGATAATAAAATCAATTAAAATCTCACAGACCTAAAACTTGAGCGGCAATGGCTAGGCACTAATAACTTCTACAAGAAAATAGGCAAAATCGCTACTTCATTTAATTCTAAAATACTAGGAACTAAGTCATCTCAATGAGTTAAAGCTTTTGAAAGCTGAGCTCTGCACAGAGAGTCAAGTTAGGATTTAAAATTAGATTTCACCATTGTTGGGGCATAGAAACAAGCATCTAATATATTCCATATAGAGTGACAATGAAATGTTATCAACTAAGCAAATTATGCTTTCCATTCGCTAGGACATAATTTTTCCACAAAGACACACTCAGGGAGCACATCTGTAACAAATAAGAGATTAACTAAATCAGCAGCAAGAACAAGCGCACGTATATTAGTCACCATAGCAAACAAAGGACTCTTTCTTAGATTAGTAGGCCTTAAGTTGACGTAGTCTACCTATCCAAAATTCCTGAAAGAATTTGCATGCTAATATTACCATTTCTTCTAAGCAGCGTAGAGCATAATCTTATTGCAATTACAACAGATGAACTTCAGTAATTATCATTATTGACTCCTATTAGAAACATCTAGCATTTTTTACTGAAGCAAAATCTTAACTAATTCTCTCAAAAAGAAAGAAAAAATAGAAGGGCCGAAATTAACAAAACGAAAACTGTTACCTGGCCCATCTCGAGATACACTGCGGCACGATTAGTTAAGTAAGAAATATTCTCGTCGTCGAGCTCCAATGCCCTGGTGTAATGTGCAATCGCCTTCTCAAAATCCTTATTCTTATACGCAGCGTTTCCCTCTTCCTTCTCCTTCAATGCTTGTGCCTTTCTATCCTTTTTTTCCTTCTCATCCTCTGCCAACTCCATCGTCTCCGGTTCCGGCTCAGGTTCTTGCTCGGGCTTCTTCTTCTCCTTAGCTGGCTCTGATTTCTTAGGCGATTCTTCCTCCGGAATTTCCATGTCATCACCAGTGGGCCCCTTGAACTTCACGTTTAATAAAACTCCTAAAGCTTGCATCACACGCTGGTCCTTCAAGTAGAGGTTTAAATTGTTAGGATTCTTCTGAATCCCTTGCATCATTGTAATAAAATCAGGCTGTTGAAGATAACTTCTGGTCGTCGGATCCGCCGTTAATTTCGCCCACATCTCTGGTCCGGCGAAGGCAGAATCGAACGGATTGTCTGTTGGCGGGGCCCGAGATCTGAACGATTTTGCGGCCGCTGCTTCTGCATCGTTTAACCCGGATTTGAGTGCTTCATTGTGAGGATCAATTTCAAGGCCTTTTTTGTAAGCCGAGATAGCGTCGACGTAGTTATGTGAACCAACGTAAGCCGCGCCGAGTCGGCTGTAGCCTTTCGGCCAGTCAGGTTTGAGCTCAACAGTCTTCTTAGCATCGACTAAGGCTTCGGCGTAGTTGTTGAGCGAGGCGTAAGCGGCGGATCGATTCGAGTAGAGAACGTGGTTGGATGAAGCCAGAGCGATGGCATCGCTGAAATGACGAACGGCCGCCTCATAGTCTCCCGCCGAGAAGGCGGCGTTGCCTTTGGCTTTGGCTTCTTCTGCCATGTGAACACGTGTATCTTTATCAATCAAAATAAGAAGAAAGAAAAATAATGAGGAGAATCAGGTTTATTGCGTATGATAAATGAGTATAGGTTAGGGATGGCGAAGAAGAAACGTTGTGTTTGGGAATATAAAAAGGAGTTGAAGGGACGAGAGACTTCTCGTGTGAGGAGTTCTGGAAGGTTCGATTAAGTGAGTCGTTTCATTGAAAAAGGGGGTTGTTTGGTTACGGGTGGCTTAGTGTCTCCAAGTCTTCATAACGACTTTATGACTCTATGACTTGACCCTGCTCTTTCTTACGTGTACAATATTTTTTATGAGTGAATTATGGCTGTTCAAAACCGGTAAGCGAAATACCGGTTTTATTAAAAAAAAATTGATTTTAATATTTTTAATTGCAATACATAAACATATATTCAATATTGAAGTAATGAAAATATATTCAAGATTCAAGGTTGAAGTAAAGAAAAAAACCTATCAAATTCTTATATAACTTCCTTCAAACAACTTAAGGTTTAGAATATTTAGATGATTTTTAGATTTTTAGGGATTTTTTAAAAACCAGTTCCAGTTAACTGGTTTTAAATATTGGACAAACAGGTAATTGAGCTGGAAAACTACAGTTTCAATTTTTATGAACCAAAACCGAACTAATTTTGTGAAAAATCAGTTTTTCGGTTCGGTTTCTGTTCAGTTTTTTGATTCGGTTCGTTCGATTTATTTTAACACCCTTAGAGTGAATGGCATTTTCTCACCCAAAGTTTGTTGTAATTACATTTCCCCACCCATAAACTTTGAAAAAATATTTTTCCACCTATCGTTAAATTCAGATGTTAGTTTTAACAGCAAAAGCACATTATTGCCAATTCGCACAATATATATTATATGGTTAATGTTAGTTACACCCCTAAATTACAAACGCATTCCAATTACCTTCACCAACTTGGGAATTAGCCACTTAACCCCCTATCTTCAATTTCTATACTTACAATGGAGGTTTCACTTTTAAAGTGTGTGTTTTAAAAAAAAAAATTAGAATTGTGTATATTATTTTTAAAAATTATAATAATATCTATCAATTAAATATTTGTATGGGAAAAAATTCATATTGGACTCTTGATAGGCTTAATAGCAAATGACTTCACTTCAGAGACCATCAACAGACGACCTAGTACCACGACCCAACTCTGATTGATCCTATGTTAAAGCCCATCCCTTATGATACAGATGGGCTAAGACAAAGATTTGTAATTGATAGGCTTGATAGAGAGGACCTGAAGATGACTAAGTCAGATCCTTTGCATTTGCCTCAAGACCCAATTACAAGATCAAGAGCTAGGAAGCTTCAAGAAGCCTTAA
>WYDK02000041.1:6866731-6876966 GCA_009867345.2 Toxicodendron radicans | reverse complement strand
TCTTTGTGTCTCATTCCCCATTTTTCTTTTGTCTTTTATAAACTAAATCTATTGTCTGCTTGGGTTTTGCTTCTGCTTCTTTGAGTGCATTCCATTTGTGGTTGAGGTGCTGTTGGGGTGAGCTTGCTGTTGTTGGTTTCGAGCTCGATTCATATGGTTTGGCTGTTGTCTGATTTTGGTGTGTGGGCAACTGGTTTTGTTCCTTCTTGGTTGATAGTGCTGTTTTTCCTTTTTGGTTTGCTGGTTTGTGGTCTGGTTTTTTCCTAGGCTTCATTGATTTTGTGCTTCCCCAGGTTTTTTAGGATTCTGGGAGAGTTGCTGATTTTTTTTTTTAATTTTGTGCAGGTATCCGCGGGTATCACCTGACCCACCCGTGAAAATAACGGGTGGTCCGGGTACGAGTAATATTCCTATGGATCATTAACACATTCACCCGTACCCGCTAAAAATACCCAGGTACCCGTGGATCCGCGAGTATATTACCCGTTTTGTCAGGTCTAGTGGGAACATGTGGATTGCTCATTAATGATTCAAAAGAACCCTTGATTCTTCTTGATTCTTAAAAGAATGGTTATATTTTCTAAGAAATTCAAAGAAGTAAAATTAGGGGAAATTGGTTTTAGTTATGTGTCAAAGGGTATTTCATTATTGTGAATAACTTATGGATGGAATTTTGGTAACCCGTTTGTTTAGTTATTTTGAGTGAATATTTGAAAAAAGTGAATTGAGTTGAGTTGAGTTGGATATGATAGGATTTTGAAAATGTGTTTAATACATTTTTAAAATAAAGTTTTTTAGTATTTTTTTGGAAATATTTAAATAAAATTTTAAACCCCTATATTTTTAAAATTACCTAAACACCCCATAATAAAAGTTTAAAAACTTTAAAAATACTCTCAAATTATCCAATCACCGTATGCCGCTAGAAGCCGGTGATGGAATGACACATGGGCAGTTGAATTTGGCGGTTAACGGTCACAGAAATGACCAAATCTGTCTTGATCTAGTCTGAAAAGGCAAGATCAGCACATGATCGGTCAAATTCGGCTAGCTGTGCGCCGTTCTATAGACCGACGGTTGATGATCAACAATGTTTGTATGTAATGGGGGTGTATTTGTTAAGGTTTGAAGTTTTTATTATTGTAGAATAAAAAAAAAAAAAATGTTGAATTGAATTGAAATGAATTGAATTTGGTTAGATAAGATATGCTTTTGAATAAATGTTTAGAGTAATAAAACATACATGTTTTTAATTGATGGAGTTAAACAGGATTAGATTGAATGAAGGGAAAACGGCCCTTTAAATATCTTTTAATTCACTCTTCCGTCCAAGTTGCTTACCCAAATTGAAACCCTAAACCTAACCTCGCACCGAGGCCACCCATACCACTGCAAACCCAAATCAATTCAGTCTTCCGAAGCCGCCTTTCTTTCCCTTCCTCTCGAACCACTGCCCCTTTCTCCTTCTCCAACCCTTGCCCCTCTCTCCCTCCCCAATCCAAAGCCGCTGCCCACATCAAACTCAGAGCATCGCGAACCTGTATATATGGTACAGTCTTCTTTCCCTACTCAATTCTCGTCAATTTGTTTCGAAAAACATGGCTGATCGTATTTCTTTGATTAAGATCATTATTTATTCCTGAAATGTATTATGCATATGTAGGGAAAATCATAAGAAGGATTTGATGAATGGTGCTTCAAGTAATTTACGTGCAGCTTTCTCCCACTGTGTGCAGCAGGTGCGAAATTATGATTACCATCACTACCTCTGCCTCCTCGAACTCCCGACTAGTATGCGGAAAGCTGCATTCGCACTCCGCGCCTTCAATGTTGAAACTTCCAAAGCTATGGATGTCGCTTCTGATCCAAGAATTGGTCTCATGCGCCTTGTTTGGTGGCAAGAAGCCATAGACAAAATCTATACTAATAAGCGAATTGAACACCCAACGGCTCAGGCTCTTGCATCGGTTGTAGCGGAGTATAAAATTAATAGAGGATGGCTTAAAAGGTCCGTTCAAGCTCGGATCAATGATGCAAATAGAGAGGCTACGGACGTCCCTGAGGACATTGAAGAGCTGGAGAAATATGCGGAGGACACTGTATCAACACTTCTTTATATGACACTGCAAGCGGGTGGTATAATGTCCACCGCTGCTGATCATGCAGCATCTCATGTTGGTAAGGCCAGTGGCCTTCTTTTACTTCTCAAGTCCTTACCTTATCATGCTAGCCGCAATCGTCACTTTCCTTGTATACCAGCAAGAGTGGCAGCAAAACATGGTTTGCTGGTTAAAGAAGGGGATCGGTCAGAAATCCGGTTGGATTCTCGTGAGGGCTTATGTGATGCTGTTTTTGAGATGGCATCAGTAGCAAATCTTCATTTACTGAAGGCTCGTGAATTAGCTGGAAAGGTGCCTGATGAAGCTCGCAAAGTTCTTTTGGAGGCTGTGCCTGCACAAGTTCTTTTAAATTCCTTGCATCGGGTACATTTTGATGTGTTTGATCCAAGATTATCACAAGGAGTTCTGGGTGTTCCTCCACTGTGGTACCAATTGAAACTGAAGTGGTATTCATTGAGGGGGAAATACTGAAAATTTTCATCAGTGGGTGATTTTTCTCTGATATGAGTGGGAGGTTAAGAGGGTCTTTTTTTTATTGATTACAGGTCTTCACATTGTTACTGGTTCAGGAGCTGTGAAGAATAATGCTGATTGCAATTTTTTTAATAAGATAGTGAAATATTAGTGATGCGCCGGAACTGTTATGCCGAGTAGACTTAGACGCGTTCAATTAATTCACTGGCTGGGCCTGGGAGGACTAATAAGCTTTGTTTTGTAGCTGGACAAAACAAATTGCGGCTTTATATACAGTAAAAAGTATCTTTGTGAAGGGACTGCATTCCAGCCTTTTTGATTCTCTTCTCAAGTTTTGGTTGGAAGTAGTGCATTCCAGTTTTGAAGACCTGGTGATTTGCAGTTGCAAGAAGCTTTTGTGTTAAACCATCTGAATTTCTGAGGTGGGTTCTCATTTGTCCTTGTTATGCATAGTGCAAAATTCATGCCATAGTCTTGCCCCATTTGGCTGTTAGCCTTGGTAGTAATACCCTAACTAGTCTGGGCCTGACCCAACAATCAAGTGAGATATTTTGTAACGCATCATTAAGAAGAAATGGACAGGAACAAGTGACGGTTTGATATTTACAAACACAACAAAAATCATCAATGAGACAGCCGATGACCTATCACACACTAAATTATACATCAATCTCACACTAAGCTGTAATAATCAAAACTGCATTGAGATTTTTGTAAATTTCGTAAATTTACTTGCGCTAACGCAGTATACAAGTAAAATTCACAACTGACCAAAGTTTGCTCACGGAATTGGTGGCTTACTATACCACAACACAAGCATCCTATCCTAACCAACCAGAGCTCAAAATGCTGCCTTTTACGTTTTAACCTTATAAAACTACTTTACCTATCACTGAACTAAAACAATCAATTAGCAGGTGCCACAGATTCCCAGGAGTAGAAGACATTTGGACCCACTTTTCTAAGTGGTTTAAACGTGTCAATCCCTACTTTTGCATGGCATCTTAATCTACACGGTAACACCTCCACTTGAGCCTTAACATGTCTCTTTTAAGCTGTCTCTCTCTTTCTGTACCTGTACTTTTTTTTTTCTTCACCGTCACTGATTTTCTCAAATCGATTCAGTCTCTATGGCAACCCATCGTTTTTTATTCTTTTTGTTAGTTTTAGTGGTTTTTGGAAGTGGTGAAGGTGGTCGGTTGAACCAAAGAGAGTCAGCAATCATAAAGTTGCCAACAGAGAAAGAAGAACCGGGGGAGGAAGTTGGAACAAGATGGGCTGTTCTAGTGGCTGGATCATCTGGGTATGGAAATTATAGGCATCAGGTAAAAACTTTTAACTACAATTAATTAAGACTAGTTTTGTGTTTTGGGTAATGAAGTAAGTAATGGAGAAGTTGTTATATGTATTATACAGGCGGATGTTTGTCATGCATATCAGTTGCTAAGAAAAGGAGGATTGAAGGAAGAGAACATAGTGGTGTTTATGTATGATGACATAGCTATGAATGAGCTAAATCCAAGGCCTGGTGTTATCATCAACCATCCACAAGGTGAAAATGTTTATGCTGGTGTTCCTAAGGTAATTTTTCACAATCATATAATTAAATAATGTGAATTTGTCATTGATAAGAGTGTTGTGTGGTGAGATGGTTGGATGCCCCTTTTGACTTTGTATATTGATAGTGATATAGCACTGTTTTTCATTAATTTCATTAAGATAAACCCATTTATTGTTGTTAGTGTAATCATTCATTCCAGATGTAATATTCCTATGATTCTTCGTGGTCATTCTATAATACTTTAATAAATATTAAAGTTAAAAACAACTTTATGA
Source organism: Toxicodendron radicans (assembly GCA_009867345.2). Classification (NCBI taxonomy): domain Eukaryota; kingdom Viridiplantae; phylum Streptophyta; class Magnoliopsida; order Sapindales; family Anacardiaceae; genus Toxicodendron; species Toxicodendron radicans. The sequence continues at coordinate 6,872,536 of WYDK02000041.1, read as the reverse complement.
CACCTAACTGATTCCATTTTACCAAAAATTAAATCTGTGGGGTTTGCTGTCATATGGACGGTTTATAGTTATACCCGTCAGTTAGGAGTTCAAAATTTGGTCAAGTGTTTGACTTTGAATCGAACACTTGTACAAAGTTTCCATTTTCAATATATACTTTAAACAAAATGATTCATATGAACTACTCAATGAATACAGTCTAGTTAGTGCTGGATGAGTATGTTACACTTGACTTGGCAAAATGATAGTGTTCCCTTCTCAATATATATATATATATCACATCAACAAGAAGTCAATAACTATAAATTTCTCTTTATGATTGCATTTCGATTACCAAATCGGAATTATTATAGAAGTCAGAGTTCTTAAGTATACTAACTAATTGAGTTGATGAACCGTGATACGGGATGAAATGTTGAAGCTGTTTATTTTTTTTTTTCTTTCAAATCACTTGATGTTATAATTCATTTGACCAAACTAAATCATGACAGGATTACACTGGCGAGCATGTAACAACTGAGAATCTGTACGCAGTATTTCTTGGTAACAAGAGTGCTGTGAAAGGTGGAAGTGGGAAAGTCGTGAATAGCAAACCAAATGACAGGATCTTTCTTTACTACTCAGATCATGGAGGTCCTGGAGTTCTTGGTATATCTCAACTTTAAGCTGTCTTTTCAATTACTCCAAATTTAGCCAAATTACTCTATAAATGAAGAAACAAATTTAGTTTTATCATATTATAGCTACATCATTGGCGATGATGTATCCCCTCTACAAGTTTGATTGAGTTCCCATTTCCACTGCTAAATTGAGGAAGATGATCTATAATGAGTGCGAAGCAAGTAACTTTAAAAAATTAGAGGAACCACTATAGCTGATTTATTTTCCGTTTGTGATTGCAGGGATGCCAAACATGCCTTTTCTGTATGCAATGGAATTCATTGAGGTCTTGAAGAAGAAACATGCATCAAAGGGCTACAAAGAGATGGTAAAGAGATCATGCTCACTTTAGAAGTTGTGGGGTAAGATAAAATATATGATTATTGACAGGTTTTACACAGGTTTTATACATAGAAGCATGCGAGAGTGGGAGCATTTTTGAAGGTATAATGCCCAAAGATCTAGACATTTATGTCACAACAGCATCAAATGCACAAGAGAGCAGTTTCGGGACGTATTGCCCCGGAATGGATCCTTCTCCACCTCCAGAGTACATCACTTGTTTAGGGGATTTGTACAGTGTTGCTTGGATGGAGGATAGGTATCCTTGTCATTCCTTAAAAATTTAGAAAATGATATCGTTATTAAACACAATTCTCAGTTTTGATTAAAGTAGATAATTGTTTGTATTATATTTACCAGCATACTCAAACATGTTTATTGTGACCTCTTTTTACTAAGCCAAAATCGTTATTTTGTGCAGTGAGACTCACAATTTGAAAAGAGAAACCATAAAGCAACAGTACAACGCGGTAAGATGAACAAAATTCAGAATCTTTAATGCAGTTCTGACTCAACTTAGCATTGTTCTGAGTTCAAACCCGCAAAGTGAAATGGAAACATTACCTTTCATGCAGGTCAAGGAAAGGACTTCCAATTTCAATACTTACAGTGCTGGATCCCATGTGATGCAATACGGGAACACAAGTATCATAACAGAGAAGCTTTATCTATATCAAGGTTTTGATCCTGCCACAGAGAACTTCCCTCCGAATGAGCGTCGAAGTGATACTCAAATGGGAGTTGTGAACCAAAGAGATGCCGATCTTCTCTTCATGTGGCATATGGTACGACTTGCCTCTTTCGTGCACTTGAAGTTGTTTCTTTGCTTAAATGGCATGTTACTTGAATTCGTTAATTGTTTGATGACAGCATGAATTTGTTTACTTTGTAGTACAAAAAAGCAGATGGATCAGGGGAGAAATCACAAATACTGGAGCAGATAACAGAGACAATGAGGCACAGGAATCACTTACAAGGGAGCATTGAAATGATTGGAGTGCTTCTATATGGACCAAAAAGAAGTGGTAGAATCCTTAATTTTGTTAGAGCACCTGGTTTGCCTCTTCTTGATGATTGGCAATGCTTGAAATCAATGGTAACATTTATCTTTTCCTGGATTATGATTCATTTATTATGTTGTTAAGTATATGGAATAATTGAAGTGGTGGTTGTGTTAATTTAAACAGGTTCGTGTATTTGAAACTCACTGTGGCTCACTAACACAATATGGAATGAAACACATGAGGGCATTTGCTAACATATGTAACAGTGGCGTCTCACTAGGCTCAATGGAGGAAGCTTGCAAGGCTACATGTAGCGGCCATGACCTGAAGCAATGGCATCCTAGGAACCGGGGTTATAGCGCTTGATGAAAATTAAATATTCAGAAACAATTAATGTTAAATATAATACTTGTTACTTGCGGTGTGAGCGTTTCTGTGGTACTGTTGTGTAACTAGTGTGACATAGCTTATACAGTAATACCATATAAGTATATATACAAAAACAGTAACTACTATTGTGTTTGTGGTGTAATCTACAGCTCCAAGTTATTTAACTTTAACAATTGGCATGAGAAGTGGGCTGGGCTGTGATAATTCTCTAATCTCCAGTAACATTTGAATCATTTAGTTATTTTGAGTGAATATTTGAAAAAGTGAATTGAGTTGAGTTAGATTGAATATGATAGGATTTTGAAAATATATTTGGTACATTTAAAATTTTTTTTTTTTAGTATATTTTTAGAAATATTTAAATTAATTTTTAAACTTCTATATTTTTTAAATTATCTAAACACCTCACAATAAAAGTTTAAAATTTTTAAAAATACCCCCAAGTCATCCAACCATCGCCAGCCGCTGGAGGCTAGCGATGAAACGGTGTATGGCTAACCATGCGCTGATTTGGCTGTTTCAGATCAAATCTCTGGTAGGAAAAGGCAAGATTGATGTAGTGGTCGTCGGCGGCCGACAGTGTTTGTATGTAGTGAGAATGTATTTGTTAAGGTTTGAAACTTTTATTATTGTAGAATAAAAATAGAAAAATATTTAATTGAATTTGAAAAAATATTTTGAATATGATATGATTTTGAATAAATGTTTAGAATAATGAAACAAATATATTTTTAATTGATAAAGTTAATTAAGATATGATTGGATGAAGGGGCCAAACAAGCCTTCTAGAATGTCGGGAATTGAGGCCTTGAAGCCCAGTTTACCCATTATGCATGACATAGTAATAAAATATTTGGTTGATTGATATTTTTATGGGCAATATACATTTATAATCTAAAATTCATCAGCAAAAAAATTATAAAAAAGTGGGGATGTCACTCAAGGAAACTAGGACTGTCACCTAGGGGTTGCGAGAAAGAGTTTGAGAGATTGAGAATTTGAGAAATTGTGTTATGAACCCATCTTTATTGTGTTTTTATCTCAAGAGACTTAACTACGTTGAGCCATTTTGGTAATGAGTGTTCTTATACAAATTTCGGTTAAATTCTTTGTAAGCCCAATATTGATTAAAAGAATTATATTTAAAGTAATTTTCAGAATCGACTTTTTCTTAATCTTTCTAATTTATTTCTCTTCTTTTTCTTTCTAGTCATGATGAGAAATAATAAAATAAATCATTAAAAAAAGAAATTAAACTTGCATTTTTACTCTTCTTTGGGGCTTATTATTGCTTTCCTCCTATGAGGTTTACTGAAAAACCAAAATGCCACCAACTAAGGGTGTTCATAACCAGGTATCTGAACTGGTTTATCGGTTTTTTTTTTAATCGAATCGGTTTTCGCCGGTTAGGAGATGTTCTCGAATCGGTAACCAATCTGGTTAAGGTGATAACCGGTTAACCGATTTATAAAATGATTACAATTTCATTATTTTTCTCTTGATTTTTTATTCAATCCAAAACTTCAAAATAAATACATAACAAAAGTACACCCATTTTTTATTATCTATATTAATATATTATTTTTTATTTAGTGTAATATTTTTTTATTATATATATTAATATATTATTATTTTTATTTATCTAATAAACCGGTTAGTAAAACCAGTTCTGGTTACCATAATATGGTATCTAAACTGAAAAACCAGTTCATCAAAATTTTTGAATTGAAACTGAAACTGAACCAATTTTGTTAGAAAACCGGTTTTTCGATCTAGTTATTGGTTCGGTTCAATTTTCGATTTTTTTAACACCCCTACCACCTACTGCTACAAAAACCCTAGAAACCTTTCCAAAAACCAAAATGCCACCAACTGTTACAAACACCCCCCCCATAAACCTTTTCTCAATTTGAGGATTGATAAAAACTTTCCCCTATGCACCATTTTGTCACGTTTGGCCATTTACATGGAACGACAGTTTTGTCTTTTACTTCCCTAGGGTATTAACAACTAATAAAAAGTAGACAAAATACTATTCGCACTAAAAACGATTAGATTGTTGGAATGTGAAACAAAACTCTATTCTCCCTTTCTAGGGGTGGGCAAAAAATTAAGGCAGAATTGGAACCAGTGAGTACCAGGGGTTCCTGTTCCTGTTCCTGTTCTTACTCGGAACAAGCCCTCACATAGTCGGTTTTGATTCTAAAAAATCGGAAATGACGTTGTGCGGTTTCGGTTCCGATTCCACCGCTACAAGAATGGGAACCGGGAACTAAAACCAAGCTTTAGGTACTCGAGTAGGAACCAGGACTAAACTGATTTTTTTTAAATAGGGGGTTTTTGTAAAATTTTGGCATGTATTTGTAATTTTTTGAATATCAGGGGGTTATTGAATTTGTCCAAGTACCTAAACCTAGAACCGAAACCTGTGTTCCAGTTTCAATCTAAGCATTTAGGAATTGGAACCAATCGGTTCTAGTTCCAAATCCTAGGAACAAGTTGTTCTGGTTCCGGTTTCGGTTCTGGTTCCAGTTTAGATTCCCTTGGATTTGGGCGGGTACCCGGACCCAGACTGGGCCACCCTTATCCCTTTCTATCACACAATTCTTAACTTGAGAGAAAAACCGATGCAGATTTTTGCCAATCTACGTTGACATGGCCTTAAATCGTGTAATGATGGTTTGAGATTGAAATTTGTTGTTGATATTGGATTAGAGGCAAGTTGGCGTTGGAGAGAAGAAGTTGTACTCAATGGTAATTGATAACTCTTGTAAATAGAGTTATCATAGGCCTAATTTAGGATCTTTGTTATGGTTTTGTTCTCTATTTTAGTTATTTTAATTTAGTTTAGTTTACTATTTTACAACTTGGACAATTTAGAGTTGATTGTGATTAAAAACGAGAAATTGTGTAAATCTGATCTATTTTGGCTGAATTTAGGTTTAATTTCCTTGATTGTTCTTTTGCAGATTAAAAATCAATCGACTTGTTCTTGGATTAAAATGGTTGAAGATTAAAGATTGGATGCTGTGGACTTTGAGGCGAGGAATGTTGGTGCATAACGCGCCAGATCAGTATAACATAAAATGCGCTTTTGGTCTTGTCCTTGAGCTGACTTGTCTTGACAAGGACATCCACCTTTTCCGTGCACAATGATGGAGAATGCACAGTGACCACACTGTGAGGGGTGACTAATCCTAGTATGGTGCCAAGTGTCAAAGTTACCCTACTTTCCCTCATATAAAAGCAAAGTGGAAAGCTTTTCCTCCAAGTCTTCAATCATCAGAGAGAGAGCCGACCAAAATAGAGAGTAATACTCAGAGAGAAATTGCAGAAATACAAGGGGAAGAAGACACCATTTTCTGAGGAGGAAGCTGAGCATTTCAAGGATTATTCATAATCTTCTTCT
>WYDK02000041.1:6839511-6850781 GCA_009867345.2 Toxicodendron radicans | reverse complement strand
ACAGGGCATAAAGAAAATATTTAGAAAGGAAAGTTTGTAGCATTCTACTCCAACTACCAAATATATGCCTTACTCAAAATCTAACATAATATTGAGATGTTATGAAAGATGACAAATACACCATGTCGAGGCTCTACAATCATTCTGTAATCAGGAGAATACTGATATTTGGGAGATAATGAGAAAGTAAAGTTGGAAATATGTATGCTTGAGGAAATGTCGGGATCAAAAGTCCATAAACTTCCATATAAACATACACCTTTGGGACTAATAATATTTCCAACTCGACTATCTTCATGTGCTTCTCTTGACACGAATCCTGGTGGTGGATTCCTGAATCACCATACTCACTTGAAGACATAAGGTTATTAAATTAACGATAAGAGTAAAGCATCCTTTATATTCTCACTGCTGGCAAGAAAGCCTTTGCAGAGGGAGTTACAGAAGAAGTCAATTAAGAGTTTGATAAAATTTAATGCGTGGTTCTTATTGGCTCTGCATTGGGAGGTATGAAAATAAATGACAAAGATTTGATTGACAGATGATTTGTACTCCTTTTTAGTGATGGTATTCTAGCTTTTGACAGACTTTATCATGAGGGAATAGAGGATTTCATATAAGAAAGTACACCCGTTTACTTACCTTAACCAACAACAAACATATGTTCTGCTGTTTTAGCAGTAGACCCGGTAAGTTAGATCTCTGACTCTTGAGTTCAATTCTTGCAGCAATTATTCCTGCATCAAGTACTGGAGCAATTAGCATTTTATGATTTTTGTCTAGTGCATGAACTTGTCATTTTAGCAGGTCTTGTGGCATTTGAGGAAGAAATAACGATCCAACCTGGGATACTGTAATGCATCCATGATCCAACCCTTCTTTTCTTCTTTATGTAATGTTAATTTGGTTATTATAACCTAATAATCTCAGCCATTTCTTTTTAAAAAATGCTAACTTCTTTAATAGGTGTCGATTACCAATATTGATTCTAATTGTAAAAGTTTAAGATTAAGATCTTATAAACAAATTAATCCATAATTATGTGATACTTTATTCATTTTTGTTTCTCAGACCACCCAACCAAGCCAACATATATATTTAATATCAAATTACACCAAGGATGGATGGTGTTAGTGTTCTCCAAGAGTTTAATTAAAAATTTTGGGGCAGTAGTTGGAGTTGCCACCAACAGCACAAGTGTAAAATATAAAACAAAAGAAATTTGATTTGGGATGTTTATTACAGTAACTATCAACACGCCTTCTCCCTTTGGTCATCAATCCATCAATCATCATTCCAAAAAAAGTCCACCACTACCACTACCACTACCACTACCAGCCGCCCTCAAAAGTAAACGCTCATAACAATTCTTATTTTTCAATGATAATGGTGATAATAATAATAATAACTATACCACCATCCTTTTTTTTTTTTTTTTAATATTGCCCATTATAATATCAACAACTCAACGTCAAGCACGCACGCACGCACTCTCTCTCTCTCTCTGTCTCTATCTCTATCTCTATCTCTCTTTGGAGTCAATGAGGGGTTTACTGCAATCTCTAATCTTGTACAAGGTTGCCCACACCCGATAATGAACCATGCACTCACCTTCCTTTTTCAACTCTTGATGTCTTATTGCTCCACTTGTTTTACAAGATGATGATACTTGATAAAGAAGCCTGCGGCGGTGCTGCTGCTCTAAATCTACAACCAATAACAAGACCGAGAGCTTTCTCCTCCTCCTCCTCCATGCCGCACAACAGGGTCTTATTGTTTCTTCTACTTCTAGTTATACAATTACAATTATTATGTCCTTGCTACGCTGCTGTGGCCTGCAACCAAAATGATCGTGACTCTCTCTTGTCTTTTTTTTCAAACATATCATCATCCTCCTCCTCGTTGAATTGGTCTTCTTCTATTGACTGCTGTCTATGGGATGGAGTTGATTGTGATGCTGAAGATGGTCGTATCACCCATCTCCGTCTACCTTTTAGAGGCCTCACTGCCACTCTCTCCCCATCTCTTGCAAACCTCACCCGCCTTTCTCACCTTGATCTCTCGCATAATAGCCTCTTTGGTCCAATCCCCACCTCTTTCTTCTTCTCCCTCAATCACCTCCTTGTTCTTGATCTCAGCTTCAATCTTCTTTCTGGTCAATTACCAAACAACCACTATGATAATAATATGACTGCTATTGACATCCAAAATTTGGATTTATCCAGCAATCATTTTGAGGGGTCAATCCCATCTATTTCATTCCTCCAGACAGCTTGGAATCTCACCACTTTTAATGTCAGCAACAATAGTTTCACAGGCCCAATCCCTTCTTATTTATGCTCTAATTTTTCACGCTCCCTCAGACGGTTGGATTTCTCTTACAATGATTTCAGTAATCAAATTCCCTCTGGACTAGGCCAGTGTTCCCAGTTGGAGATCCTTCGAGCAGGTTTCAACAATCTCTCAGGAGAAGTTCCTCAAGACATTTACAGTATTGCCTCACTGCAACAACTTTCCTTAGCAATCAATTACCTTTCTGGACACATTCATGATTCCATCGTCAACCTCCCCAACCTCAGAGTCCTTGAGCTCTATTCCAATGAATTCACTGGCTCGATCCCCAAGGATATTGGTAAGCTCTCCAACTTGGAAAAACTTCTCCTTCACATTAATAACCTCACTGGTTCTCTGCCTCCATCTCTCATGAATTGCATCAAACTCGCAACATTAAATTTGCGGGTCAACAACTTGGAAGGAAATCTTTCTGCCTTCAATTTCTCCTCACTCATCTATCTTAACACCCTTGACCTTGGTAATAATCAGTTTAGAGGTATCTTGCCACTAAGTCTTTATTCATGCAAGTCTCTGACTGCTGTTAGACTGGCAAGTAACCAGCTAGAGGGACAGATTTTGCCTGATATACTTGCACTGCAATCTCTTTCTTTCCTCTCTGTTTCTAATAACCGCTTAACCAACATAACTGGGGCAATAAGGAATCCAATGGGCTGCAAGAATCTCACTACTTTCATCATGTCAAAGAACTTCTTTAATGAACCAATACCGCATGATGAAAATTTAGTGGCCTCTGATGGATTCCAAAATCTTCAGGTTTTGGGACTGGGGGGTTGCCAATTTACTGGTCAAGTGCCCAACTGGCTAGCTAAACTCAAGAAACTTGAGGTCTTGGACCTCTCTGTAAATCGAATTTCAGGTTCGATTCCTGGTTGGTTGGGTAATTTAACAAACCTGTTCTACATAGATTTCTCTCAGAACTTCCTGTCAGGAGAATTTCCCAAGGATCTTACAAGATTGACAGCGCTAGCATCTCAAGAGGCTAATGATAAAGTGGACCGAAGTTATCTAGAGTTGCCTGTATTTGTTATACCCAACAATGCAACTAATCAGCAGTACAATCAACTATCAAACCTGCCACCAGCTATATACCTGAGAAACAACAGCCTCACTGGAAGTATACCAGTTGAGATTGGCCAATTGAAAGTTCTTCATGTATTGGACCTTAGTCATAACAAGCTCTCTGGCAACATTCCCGATGAACTATCAAATCTCACTAACTTAGAGTTATTGGACCTTTCTGTAAACCGCCTTTCTGGAGAGATCCCTACATCACTGAGAGGTCTCCATTTCTTGTCTTATTTCAACGTGGCAGCAAATAATCTTCAAGGACCGATTCCGTCTGGAGGTCAGTTTGATACCTTCCCACCCTCCAGCTTTGATGGGAACCCAGCATTGTGTGGTTCAATTGTGCAACGCTCTTGCCCTAATCCACCAGGTCCCACCCATCCTACTGCATCTCATAAAAGCACAAACATAAAACTTCTTGTTGGACTAGTCGTTGGTATCTGCTTTGGCACTGGTTTAATAATTACCATGTTAGCATTGTTGATACTCTCCAAAAGAAGGATCATTCCAAGAGGGGACCCTGACAAGGTTGAATGGGATGCTATTTCTAGAAATTCTAATTTTGGGGTTTCTCCTGAGGGTGACAAGGATACTAGCTTAGTCATATTGTTCCAAAACAATACTAATGAAATCAAGGATCTTACCATATCCGAACTCTTGAAAGCCGCTGACAATTTCAATCAAGCCAACATCGTTGGCTGTGGGGGTTTTGGTTTGGTTTATAAAGCAACACTGGCAAATGGGTCCAAGCTAGCTGTTAAGAAACTCTCTGGAGACTTGGGTCTGATGGAAAGGGAATTCAGAGCAGAGGTGGAGGCTCTGTCCACTGCACAACACAAGAACCTGGTTTCCCTGCAAGGCTATTGTGTGCATGAGGGCTATCGGCTTCTAATATATTCCTACATGGAGAACGGAAGTTTGGATTACTGGTTGCATGAGAAACCTGATGGTGCATCTCAATTAGATTGGCCAACTCGACTGAAAATTGCAAGGGGAACAAGTTGCGGGCTCGCTTACATGCACCAGATATGTGAGCCACACATAGTGCATCGTGACATCAAGTCCAGCAACATCCTTCTTGATGACAAGTTTGACGCACACCTTGCAGATTTTGGATTGTCAAGATTGATTCTTCCTTATCATACACACGTTACAACGGAGCTTGTTGGTACCTTGGGCTACATTCCTCCAGAATATGGGCAAGCATGGGTAGCCACTTTGAGAGGAGACATGTACAGTTTTGGTGTTGTCATGCTTGAGCTGCTCACCGGGAAGAGGCCTGTGGAGGTATTCAAGCCAAAGATGTCAAGAGAATTGGTTGGGTGGGTGCAGCAAATGAGAAGCGAGGGCAAACAAGACCAGGTCTTTGATCCTATCATCAGAGGAAAGGGCTTTGATGAAGAGATGTTGCAGGTGCTGGACGTTGCCTGCATGTGCGTCAGCCAAAACCCTTTCAAGAGACCAACAATCAAGGAAGTTGTTGAATGGCTAAAGAATGTAGGAGTAACCCACAGAAATGAAAACAAAGGCTGTTAGAGAATGCCCCTCGACACAGATATGTGATATATATACTTGCACAAAATATATGGATTTATTAAAGCAAATTTTCTCTTCGTTCCACCAATGTAAATGTAATTAAGGCATATAATTTTGCTTTAGTGATGTACAAAGGAAGAACTTGAGTTCAAGTAAGCTTTTTAGCTTTTCCTTCTATCCGGATATTTTACATGGACTTGGTGGTCATACCACTTATGACTCTGGTTAAAGTTAAACACTTGTTGTATGTGAAAACTACAATTTACCATCTTTTTCTATCTATGTCTACAACCGAGGCATAGACATATTTCTTTTTGCTCAAGCTACTGTCAATTATCACAACAGCTAGCTCATACAAGAGAATCCAAAATTTTGGCAATAAATATCTCAACCTCATTTTAAAGGGCTAATCAGGTTATCACATAAACATCGCCAGATAGACAGCAAGGTAAACCTGCTCATGCAGGAATCAATTCTGTTCCAAGTCTCTTCAGGGCCCTGAAGTCTTGTTTTAGCTCGCCAAATTATGAGGTGATAAGTTGAGTACTTAAGATATCTGGTTTCTACCAAATTATAATGGAAGGAAATGAAAGAAGCAAACAGTATTAATGTTAAGAGTAGAGAGAAATAGAGAGTTAAAAAAGCAAAACTAACAAATTTAAATTAGGTTTGGAGTATACAGTAGAGCTTAGCAGTGTAGGTATATTAACAAACATGTAATAGGCACTAACCAGAATGAAGTAGTAATGTTTATAAAAGAAACAAAATTAACATACTCAACAGGCACAGATAGCCTCCTCTGAATTTTGCAAAGTACCCAACCGACTCCGAAAATGTCTCTAATTCTCTCAAGTATTCAACTCCAATACCATCCGCCCGTTTCAGGGTAAAAGGTAACGACGTTTATACAGAGTAGATAACACTTGAAATTGAAGTTGACCGTTGACCAAACTTGTATATATAAAAGATGGAATGATGGAAGTTAGAGCAAAGAAAGAAAGAAAGAAAGATACTGATGAAGCAGTATCAGAAGGTGACGGTAGTGCTATGCTTGACCTGGGTGCTCACTCTTCTCTATGGCGAGATGTTTGCATTTTGGCTTCCCTCGCTCTACTCTTGTTCTTGGCCACAACCACATCCATCCTCTTCCTCTACTAATTCATCGGTAACCATTTCCTACACTTCGTTTTACCTCTTAGATAACCTTCATATGCTTACTAATGTTTCTTCTATTTGCAGCTTCGGATAAATGCACCTGATGATTATGTTAAAGTCGCTGTTCTTGCAGATCCACAGGTCAATTTGTCTACTATTGCTATTTATTTATTCAAATTTGGACTCTCTTTAAAATTTGACATTTTTAACAGCTCATGGATAAAACCTCCCTTCATCTGCCTCCAAAATCACTTGCTCTGGGATTGGCACAGTTCTACACTGATCTGTTTATGCGCAGGGCCTTCTTTGCCTCTGTCCTACCTTTCAAGCCTGATATCATTTTGTTTTTGGGCGATTACTTTGATGGGGGTCCTTATTTGTCAGATGAAGAGTAAGTGACCTGGACTTTTCAACTTGTGCTTGAAAATTCACTTTGTTTTTATTTTTTATTTTGATCCATTTAATACCTTGATTAGATGGCAGGAATCTTTGAGCCGCTTTAACCATATCTTCGGTTTCAAAAATCAAGCAAAATATAAGGACATCCCAGTTTACTACCTTTCAGGAAATCATGATATTGGTTATTCAAGTCTTCACTCTCATAAACCAGAGGTAATTTTGAAACTCCATAAAACAAGGCACACTTGATGTCCACAATGCAAATATGGTACAAAATTATGAATTTGGAAGGTTTTGGGGCATTTTTATAGGGTTATCTGCATGCATTACCATACATGTTTCCAGAATTTGTTGGAAGTTTCCAGTTTAAGAAAAGTATTGAGTTGAGTTAAGTTTTGTTATATGTGTGTGTGTGCTATTAATTTTGCCTCATGTGAGATAAAAGTAGATGCACTTTTACATAACTTCAATAGTTTCTAAGCTTGACCTCTTAATTGTTAATCAGGTTGTAGTTTTACATGTTTACAGGTTATCAGGCGCTATGAAAACATATTTGGGAAGAGAAACTTCCGATTTACAGCTGGAAAAGTTGAGTTCATTTCTGTCGATGCCCAAACTCTAGATGGTATATTAAGAAGCTGCTGAATCTTCTTTATGTGTAATATCTCCACCTTTTTGTCTGCTCAACTGTAGATACATTAACATGACACTAGAATAACAACAAAAGTTCTAGTTGAAAATTTTGATTTGGTTTATTCTTTCTTATGTTTTGTGTGGATCTGTAACAATAACAATTTTTTAAATTCCCAGAAGTTGTATGTGTTTTCCTAATGTTTCTGGAAACAGTAATTATTGTTCATATGATTGCCAAGATAATTCCTTTAAAATCTGGAAGCAGTTGGGAAATTATGTTTAAAATCTTGAATATGGCACTGCATATGTTTGCCAAGACAATTCCATTAAATATTAATGGACTAATCAACTAATCTTCCTATTTGTATTGATCTGTTGTGTTTTTGTATTTCTTTCCTTATTTTCTGTTTCTTTATTTTACAACGTATCAATGCTTGGGAGAAGTTGTACTTCCAAAATTCTATTATGTAGCTAAGTCTGCTGAAACCGAACATTATAAATCATTTTAGAACACCACAACATTTATGTATGCGCATTCGTGGTGTTGGCTTCAAACCTCTTGTGTTGTCTCCTACCTAAGGTTGATTTCATGCAGTTCTGTTTGCCTATGATATGAAGAGCAAAAAAAGTTATTTACGGTTTAATTTTGCCTTTCAAAATATCATTTCATACTTTAATGTTGCAAACGACAATACCATTTAGAGAAATGTAAAAGATAAATTTAGTTACATTAGAAAGAGCAAATTGCATTGAGGTAAAATTTTGTTTTCCTACCACACTTCAATTAAGGCGCATGTGCATGTGATGAATTACCAGCTAACACAAGGGTATACGGTAGGAGACGTAGGAGGGGGCAACAGGGAAATATTATTAGGGAAGCAAGAGGTGGCCCTAGGCGTGTGATCCTAGGCAAGTGAGGAGGGAGAATTGGTGGACAGATGGCAATACAAGAGTGGTGGCAGAGAACTCAGTTATTAGAATGGGAGCTGAAATCATATAAAGGACAGAGAGGAATTGAGGGGGGGATTATCGTGAAGTTTAGAAAGGGGTATTCTAGGGAGGTGGCTGGCCCTCAAAGTCCAGTAGCTATCTTGCATTTTCTTTTATTTCATTTCCTTGTTTGCTATTAATTTCCATTGTTGTTCTTGACTGAGTTGTAGGACTGGATTGTCCATTTATAGGGTTCTATCAGCATGCTTCTGGGTTATTTTATCTAAATGACCAATTGCAAGCAGTGGCGGAACCAGGATATTATGTTTGAGGGAGCCAAAGTGTAATGTTTAATAGGTGGGGGGTGGGGGGGTTGGGGGCAAAAATAGATAAATAACTTTAGGATGAAATCCTTAAATCTTATGTGAACTGTTGAATAAGATTGGTTTTTGTTGTTTGGTGCATATGCCATTCTTGAAGCTTTAGAATTAGAAGAATACTTTATTTGTCAGTAGACTATATTGTGTTTTCTTCTTTTATCATTGTTAATTGCGCTCAAAGCATAATATGATGATGATTTTTTGTCTTTAGATAAATCAATCAGTACACTTTGTTTTATAAAGCATTCAGAGTGAGTTACTTTAACTAATAATGAATATTTAGAAATAAGGCAAGAGGTATGCGTTTGCAGGGCATCCAGAAGGAAAGCTGACTTCAGAAACATGGGATTTTGTAAAAAATGCATCTGTAGGTATACAACATTGACTCTTGCATTTTTGTATTGTTAAGCTATTGTCCTTAACATAACTTTAGTTCAAATATACTTCACATTTCTCTAGATGTTCAATCGCTTCCAAGGGTTTTATTGACGCATATTCCGTTGTATCGGAGGGATTGGACTCCTTGTGGCCATCATCGTAATTCCCCTGTCATAAATCAGGTATTTTCCTTTTCATTTTTTACTAGTGAGGCTGTTTACGCAAAATATGCTCTTTATGCATGCTTAAAGTGCATTGTTGTGATCCACGGTAGTGTAAAGAATTTCTCTATTAATAGTTATGCTGCCGTCAGTATTTGAACTTACATAAGTCGGCTTCTTTCTTGTTCAGCGGATCTTGCGTACTGTTTCTGGTCAACAGATACTGTAAGCTTCTTCCTCCGTTTTGTGTAACGGGCACTGCAGAGTTATATTAAATTGTACTGGTGGCAGTAGAGTGTTCAATGTGACAATCTTATGATACAGGTACCAAAATTACATCACGGAGGAATCATCGAACCACTTACTGGACTTGATCAAACCTGTAAGTTCTCTTTACCTCTATTTTATACATCCTGTGAACCAAGGAGCATCCAAGATGTATCAGTGACTAGTCTATGTAGTGATATGCCCAGTAACAATTTGAGTTTGCAGGTGCTCGTTTTATCTGGTCATGATCATGATCAGTGTACAGTAATCCATAAATCAAAATTTGGGCTGATAAAGGAGGTAAGCACCTTATATGTTGAATTTATATAAATTTTACTGAGGAATGAAATTTAATTCATAATAATGTTCAGCACACTGTAGGGACCATAAGTTGGCAGCAGGGAAATTTGTATCCGTCTTTTATGCTATTATCTGCTAGCAATGCAGGTCTTTTAGGCACAAGCAGTCCGGAAGAAGAGGTGTCTATTCATCTCTGTTTTCTTCCAATGCAAACACACATATATATATGGTAACTTTCCAATTTCATGATTAAAAATGTTCATTATTATATTAAAATAATCTAGGTCTTATTCTAATCTCCATTTGCTGATTATGTCAGGTATCTTTCGCTATTTATTCTGACCCTTTTTGCTCTCCTTGTTTGGCCAACTAGTGGCCTGGGTTTTTGGCTCCGCTGTAGTGATTTAGTGGAGTATAGCAAAAAACTGAGAAGTTGCAACATTTTTAAAGGTGGAACTAAAGAGAAAAATGAAGATGAGCATTGTGAGTACGAAATGATTTGGGATGTAGAAGGATCAATGCATCTTGTTAAGAAACCCATAAGTACAGCAACATCAATTTCGCATTCAAGTGACAGAGGGGCAATAGAAAGGTGCTTCAACGCTACAATCTTATATATACTACCATTAGTTATATATACAGCATTACAGATTGATAAAGTGTTTTCACATACGCATTCATTTTAAAATTCATTGGACATCATGATAATTAAGTAAATGCATATATATTATGAATTATTGTATGGAAGTAGGTATGATCTTGTATATGCTCTTCTATTACTTTTCCATTATCATATTTATTTTTTAATTTCTTTTTTTGTTTTTTTTGTCTGGATTTTAATTTCTTATTAGTTATTTATTTAATTGCTGCAGGGGTAATGCTGTAATGCGATCTACAGCCCGAAAAAATGTTTCTCTAGAGATGGAGGTATGTAAGAACATGGACATGACCGTGGATGAGCCTACGACAAAATTACCTCCTAAAACAAGTAAATCAAAGACGAATATCATAATCACCAGATTTGTCCGTACATTCCGAATGCTTACATTCATCGCTGCGGTTAATATTTCTCTCTACATGATGTTGTTGTTCAAGGATTGGATTGATCTATGATGTCAGAAATGAAGATTGGAAATTGATCATGCCTAAGTGGTTTCCAGATTCAACATAAATTGAAGTCATCCCAACATTATCTCCCTATGTTGAAATTGAAGATGGTAAATCTTCTTACAGTGGTCCAAGGCTTTTTACTACCAATATGATCATATATGTATTCTGGAATAAGCTTGACAGCTGAAGATCTTCCAAGCTTACTGATGTGATGTAGACAATCTTTGTACCATTTATAAGTCAGAATATTTTCTAAACACAGCTGAACTATCCAAAGAGCTTTTATTAATTAATTGACATTCACTATGTTCAGTGTATGAGTCATATATAAGTCTCAAGTCATAATCCCAAGAAGATATCTTCACATAGGAAGACAAATTATCTTCATAGATAGCTCTAGCATCCCTAATACACTTCAACCCCAATGGGTTTGGCACTTTTTATTGAACAAATTTGGAGGAAGAGCGCTCCAATTCTAACACTACTTAAAACTTCTTGGTTCTACCACTTCTTATAGAGACTTGAAAGATTCAATTAAATAAAACTTCCTAATTTTTTAGCATTTTCTTCTTATGTTTCATTTTTCATTTAAATAAGAGTA
>WYDK02000041.1:6720345-6732842 GCA_009867345.2 Toxicodendron radicans | reverse complement strand
TCAACTTAGATCATGGTGTCATTAGCAAGAGTCAAAGAATGCCCTAACCACAATAATTAATTCAAAATTATAAAAAAATACCCACTTTCAAACCACAAAATTAATAACATTCAATCAAACATCAACACACAATTAAAAAACAATCCCTCCAATCTTTTCATCTCATCCCCAATTCTTCTTCCTCTTCTACTACTTTAATCTTTATTTAAAAAAAAATAATAATAAATTCAAAATGCAAGGTGGCCGGTGACACGTGTCAACTCCTAAGTGGAGAAGACCATAATAATAATATGTGGTGGACTTTGTAGGAGGACAAAAATGTATGGTGAAGCCACAACTTGAATAACAAGCTATAGATTCTTTTGGTCCCTGAAGTTTTGTCCAAGTACAATTAGGTCCAATAAATCTGAATAGTACTTAAATCCACGATCCTTATCGTTTAAAATGTGTTATAAATTCCTATACTTATTTTAATTTTAATATCAGTTATATAAGACAAAATTAGGGGTATTTTAAACTTTTACAAAAAAAAAAAATTAATAATCTACCAAGTTAGTCATCGATAAGGACGTAAGTATTACTTTCATATTCTAGTGGATCTAATTTATGCTGGCTAAACCTTAGGGACTAAAATGTATTTAACTCGAATTTTTGTGCCCATCTTTTACTTTCACTTTCAAAACTTTATATTGTATGGGTATTTTACGTACCGTTAAATTTAGAATCTCTAATTAACAACTTAGGCATTATGAAAATGTGGACATTTGACCATGCCCTAAATTATGTCACCAATAATACCCAAACTACCCTTGATTGAAATAGTGGTAATGACAATAATACCCTCCATGGAAGAATTTTTGACACTCATTGATCAAGGTTGTTGCTTCATACTAAAGGATAAATAAAGTAAATAAATAAATAAATAAATAAATAAATAAATAAAGCATTGCTTTACTTGGGATTTTCATAGCTAATTAAAGTTTAGGTTGCTTTTTGGTTATTCTTTTTAAGGTAAGATTTTTAACTTAAAAAACTATTTATTGGTTTTTGAGTAATGGTTTGAATTTGAAACCCACTCATAATAGTGTATTAAATTTAGGGCTTTAAAAATTTGAAAAATTAATTAATATAATTAAAATAAATAATTTAAAAAAAAATCAGGTTTGACAGTTAGAACCATTTTTTATCTTTTAAAAATTTACTTTAGGAAATAAATGTGACAAAATATGATTTCTTATAATATATTTCACAACAAGGGTATGATAGTAATTTGAAGAAAATAGGAAGCAAGGGCAAAGAGGTAATTTTACAATAATAATAATAATTACAAGAAAATTACTCAAAACAAAACTTTTGTCTGAAACAAAACAAAAATCTCAAACCAAAACACACTCTCTCTGTCTCTCTCTACTGTATCTTTAAGACAACAGATTAATAGATAGATAGAAGAGAGGGAGAGGGAGAGAGAGAGAGAGAGACTCAAAGTAATGTAAAAGTGAGAGAGAGAGAAAGAGAGGAGTAAAGCAAAAACAATGCTGTCATTGTTATAGGGTTTTGTTTTTTCATTTTCATTTTTTTATTTTTATTTTTTTGTTTTTGTTTTTCATTTCTTCAAACTCAAAAAACAAAACCCACAAACACCAAAAAAGAGAAACTGGTGTCAGTAGCATATAAATATACAAAAAGAGTAAATACAAGCTGAATGTTGAGATAGATCTCACTGATTCTCCTCACAGGTAAGCTTTTTTTTTTTTTTTTCAGACGATCCAAGCTACATTTGTTTTAATTTTTGGTAAGAGTTTTGATTTTTTTACATGCAGTTTATGTTCATTTATGTGGGTGTGGAAATGGGTTCTGGATGGTTTGGTGTCTGATTATGGTTTTATTGGTGTAAATGCAAGTGGGTTTTGTATTTGAGTTTGGTTTTGATGGAATCAGATCTGATTTAATTATATGTCAAGTGTTGGTTTCTATTTTAGTACATTTTTGTTTTCTGAGTTGGGGTTTTGGGTTAAGATCCAAGTTCGAATTTTGGTTTGCATTTGCTTGGAAAGATAGTTGCCTTTTGGCTATTGAGTTTTCAGTTGTTTTAATGTGTACTTCTGTTAATGTAATCTAGTTCTGATTTGAAATGTGGGTTCATTGAGTATTGATTTCTTCGTTTGACTGGGATAATTTTAGTGTAATCTGTAATTAAAGTACTTGGATAATTAGTTTTAGGTGTAATTTTGGAATTTTTATTGTTTTACTTACTTTCTTCTCTTCCAGAGCTTGCATTGTGGCGTTAGGTTAATTTGATTCAAGTGTTTTGCTTTGGGGAGGTGATTGATTAATAATTTGAGGGTCCGGGCTCCTTTGTGCAGTGAAGTATATGAGGAGTTTAGGAAAGAAGTAGTGTAAATATAGTATAGGTAGAGGAGAGGGAAGAAGATGAAGGCAGATACACCTCTTGATTATGCGGTGTTCCAACTCTCACCAAGGCGCTCACGGTAAGGAAATTCTTTAATGAATATTTATGTTTAATTTCATGGTATTTGGCTTGGTATGTTTTACACTATTTATTACTTTCCATTTCGGCAGGTGTGAGTTGTTTGTATCAACTGATGGGAACACCGAGAAGCTTGCCTCAGGGTTAGTGAAGCCATTTGTGACCCATTTAAAGGTTGCAGAGGAACAGGTTGCAAGGGCAGTTCAGTCAATTAAGCTTGAAGTTGGAAAACGCAACAATGCCGAGACTTGGTTCACAAAAGGAACACTTGAAAGGTTACACTTGGTGCCAGCTGAGACATTTGTTGCTCCGTTGATGAATGGCTTGGATTCATATTTTGATTTGATTGACACTTCTTGTTTCCAGGTTTGTGCGGTTTGTTACTACACCAGAAGTTCTGGAATTGGTCAATACATTTGATGCGGAGATGTCTCAGTTGGAAGCAGCTAGGAAAATTTATTCTCAGGTATTAATTGCCTGATTCTTCATTGAAGATATTAATTTGAAGTACCATTGCTTTTATTTACCCTGAATGTGGGTTATCTTGTATTTCAGGGGTCCAGGGATCAACTTTCTGGTGCGATAGGTGTGTATCTTTGTTTTTGGTTTCATCTAGTTATTCCTATCCTTCCGTGTTGGATTAGTCTGACTACATTGCATCTTAAGCCTATTATTCTTATATGCCAAGAATGTTATAATATCTTAGTATACTCTGAAGATTTTAATAGTACTTTGCACTGTGATTGAAAATTGCCACCATAACTAGCATTTTGTATAGCTGAGATTTCACTGCTTGTGAAGATGTAATCAATCAGAAGATATTAGCAGATTTCTAATATAGATGCAGGCAAATGGTTTCATGTAGTCATGCACTTAAAATGGAAATATCTTATCAAGCACTTAAAATGGAAATATCTTATCTTGCACTTAAAATGGAAATATCTTCTCAAGGAAAAGAGAAATATGTCATTGACTTTTAAAAAATTGGAGTTTTATGAAATAATTTTTGTGTAAGACATTGTATACGATTATGGTTATTTTCAAGCATGATTTTGGATTTGGTAATACATGCTGTATTTTGCTGGCCTGGTAATCTTGTCCAGAACTTTAGACTTTGGAAATAAGAAGAAATATATCTATGTACTATGAGTTTAGTCACAGATAGTTTCATTGAAGTTATACATTACTGGTAACATGTATCCAATTCATAGTCATGTAGCAGCAGGGTAGCAGGTCACTGATCACGTCTTTTGATTATCACATATTCTTGTTCCTCCTTAGTGAAAAAATTCCATATTTATTGTAATACCCAAGAGATGCCTAAGAGAAGTCAGTGATAGTAATCAAATTGTTTGTGGTGATTTTGTTGTCATTTTTCATATAGACCTTGCCTTATCTGACTATGTGTCATTTAAAGCTTGAGCTAGATTGAACTCATATATAAATTCTACTTGCTTCTGGAATGTAATATCTTTAAATTTCCTTTCTACAAGTAGAAGGTTCTGTTTTCCATTATTAGATATATAGCGTATTGATGATTACATGCAGTAGAAATGATAAATTTGTATACGTTTTGGTGAATGTCTTTAGTTCGTGGACGACTTCATCAAACCTTATGATCTTTGCCTTGAGACCATAATAGGAAACCACTTGACACAAAAACTTAAACTAACAACTAAGGACTCAATATTAGTATTAAGCTCTGTAGCGAGGCCATGGCGTGATCTTTGATTACCTTGTAAGAAAATCTATTTCCCTTTGCTGTGCTATTTTAACATTAGGTGGTTTCAGGGCATGGACTCATCAAGAACATAGTCTTATATGAATTTGTGGTTTGCTGTTGCTTGAGAAGCATGGTCTCTTAAGTAATGAGATGTTATATGAGTTTGGGATGTGTGGTTGATTGAAAAGCTTCTTGAAATAGTGTTCTTAGCCTGGTACTGTCGACTATGTAAAGTTTGTAAAGTTGTGTCTGTGTGGCCTATGCTGCTAAATTTCATTATGTACTGGCAATTAGATAGAGAGAAACTTGTTGAGTAATAGGAAGACTCAGGAAGACCATACCAATAGGAGAAAAACATATGCCTGACATACTTAAAATGTTTATTTTTGTAAATGGGTTATTTTTGTTGTAGTGGATAGGTGATCCACTAGCTTAGTTTTTTTCACAATAATTCACATATCTAACTATCCTATCACAAAAAATAAATTTTTTCGAAAATCTTTTGTTCTCTATGTCATTAATTAATTCTCTTAGTTGGTAATATCTTTGCAGATGTGTAAGAGTTCTTGGGATTAAATTTTTTTCACACCAGTACAGTAAAAAGTGGTTATGAAAAGTTATTATTGGGAAATTTTTTGTTCATGTTTAGAATGTACTTGGGCAATGATTGCTTGTTGCTGTTTACAGCTGAAAGTTCATCCACCACACTGGTACACATGCAAGAAGTCAAAAGCTTGCACACGGAAAAGTGTGTATGCAGAGACATTCACATAACTTTATTGGTACAGGTTACATCATTTAACTCAAGATGGGCTGAGAAATGTTATAGGATGTTAGATTTTCCTATCGTTGTGAGTTCTGAATAACATCTCACCGGCATTCTTGGTGATTAGGATCTGCTAGAGTCTCTCTCATGTAGAGTGAGAGCATGAGAGACCGGGTATGGCCCCTATGGGTTAAGGTTAAGTTGCCTTGTTTACTAAATAAGTGCCTTTTCTTTATCGCTTCATTGTTCTAAACATTCACTTAATAGCTTAAGCCTTAATGAGAGGATTTTGTCATACTAAAAAATATTTGTAAAGGAAAAGAACAAAAAAAAAAAGAAAATTTATGTTCCTAAAAGCCAAAAAGTTGTCTACCAGTTAAACTTAAAGATTCAACTGTCAATTATAGGTCAGTGGCCTGGAAAATTTAAATTACTATTTTGATTTGTTAAAGGCTAGAGGTTCTTTGATGTTTGCCTTTGTTGGATATAATGTTGTTTCTTTTCTTCTTGCACCGTGGCATCTCATCTTTCTTAAACTATTGATCCCAAATTCTTAGAACCTCTCACTAACTTTATTCTCCTTGCAGCTTGAAATAACAAAATTTTTCTTAATTTAAATTCTGAATGAAGTTACTTTGATTTTGCTGACACAACAATTGCCAATTTGCTGTAGGTGGGGATGGTGCTGGAAACACAGCAGCAGCTGATGCAACAAAGTAAAAGTTTCTCCTTTATCTTTCACTTAGCCATATTGAACCACTTTTTAAAAACTCTGATATTTTTCTTGAGCTGTGGCCTATTTTTCAATTTGTAGCAACAGTTGCTTTTTCAGCTGTTATTTTCAATTTTTGTATGCACTCTGGATCCATGTAATTGTCAACCATTGAAGACATTGCTGTTGTGTAATCTTATAATAACTGTACTCATCTTTTAAAATGATATCATGTTTGAGGATTGTGCGCGGAACATGCTTTCTTTAATATATTTAGGGGCTTTTATAGGGACTTAATTGTGTTATAACAAATAGTAAGCAATTAATTGTGAGAAAATAAAATGAAATTGAATAATTTGCGTCCTGAGGAAAGAATTGGTGGTGGAAACCTGTCGTACAAAAGGTTGACCTTGTCTGATGATGAAAATGGATTAATGTTTATAATTTAAGTTACTTGTCATGTAAAACAAAGATTATAATTAAAGTTGATCACATGAAATACTGAATTTAGACTTTCTCACTTTTTCTTTAAGTAGCTTCGAACTCATACCTTGTTTCTTTTCCCAATTTCTACAGGAAGGAGCTTTTGAGGGCAATTGATGTGCGTCTGGTTGCGGTTAGACAGGACTTAAACACAGCTTATGCTCGTGCAGCATCTGCTGGCTTCAGCCCTGAAACTGTTTCCGAACTCCAGCACTTTGCTGATCAATTTGGTGCGCTTCGCTTGAAGTAAGAACTCTGGAAACTCTTTCTTCAATTATATTGAGTAACCGTTATTTCGGAAAGCTTAAGATGATAGCAAAGAGGCTAACAGTAGAAATTACACTTTAACTAACAACAATATTTATATTTTAACGTACCCCCTTCTTTTGCATAGCTAAATTCGTTAACAGACTTACATGGATTAAATGGTTCAAATACAATAACTTTGGTGGAATGAGCTCAGATACTATGTTGAGTTATTATTAATTCTCAAAAGTTTAAGCCCATAGGAAAGTGCCTGAAAATAATACTCAAAACTCTAGCAAACAATAAAAATTAAACTCCACAGACTAAATCTATAAATCCAATCCCCACTTCTGTGTTTGTGTGCGTATATTTATGTCGGAAGAGAGAGAGAGAGAGATTGTTAATAATTTTGATAATGGCTGCATCTTATACAATAAAATATGTAATAACTCAAAATTGAAGTATCTCATTGTCTTGTTATTGTCAAGTGGCCCTGGTGAGGTTCTGCTTCAGCTACTAGTTGGCCTTGTCAAGCTGTTTAGCTGTTAGAAATGGTTATAGGTCGCATCCATGGTTGTCCAAAACTATGCCTAATATATTACTATGTTATGAAGGACTGCTGTACTATTCAGAAAATGAGATCTTACCTTGTACATTAGACGGGTTGGCTAGACAAGGACTTGGGATCTATCATTGGGTGATTAATATTTTCGGTAGGAAAATAAGGATGCTTCATGCGAATTCGTTCCATGTCCATAGACTATTGTCCGATGCTGGATTGTGGTCCAGGAGATTAATCATATTCCATTTCATGGAAAGGTGCCATAAGTTTTCTAGTGGTGGGTTTAATTGTTTTTTCTGTCTAGTTTTCTATTTTGGGCACTTGGATTTGACTTATGGTTGAATGATGTCTATCATAAATATTAATCAATGAATGGCCTGCCGGTTGTCACATGTTGGTTCTCTTCATTTGTGGGGATCAGTAATATGCAAAAATAGCTATGTGACAAAATCTTGCTTAAGCTCAAATTTATTACCAAGTTCATATCAATAACTGTAGATATTTATCTCAGTTACTGTTGGGATCTCTTATTTATGTTATTTTCTATGGGTCTAAAACTTTTGAGATACTTCTTAAAATCATATTCTGATAAATTTTTTTAACGTACACATTAAAACAACCCGTTTTTTATTGGTTTGTTAATTTTTCCAGTCTTGAGCATTGGGATCCCTTCAAGTGGGTAAATAGGGCCAAAGTCAGATTTACTAGAGGACTCTTGGGAAAACCCGTTCATGATTGTGTCTTGTATTACTATATTGAACACTGGGTCCACAAGTTATGTACATATGCTATTGTACAGAGAAATAAAAATCTCTGCACTGCATATTCACATGCTGCCCAAATTTGGCTTGTGAGATGTACATGTTATTTGACTTTACTGTTTGTGACAAATGGGTATTATCTTATAATACAAAAACCCACCAACCAATATCCTTCCTTATAGGAATCTTATGTTAAAGATCTAATATTATAGATCTGTCGCAGCATGGCAGGTATAGCAGTTATAGGGGTGCTTTCTTGTTTTCAAAGATTTAAAATTTCAAGTTATTTTAACCTTTTTGTTGTTTTATATGAATTTTTAATTGTTTTTTATGACAGTTATATTAATGCATTATTTCTTTTGTTGTGCAGTGAAGCTTGCACCAAATTTAGCTCAGTGTGTCAAAGAAGACCAGATCTGATCAGCCCATGGAAGCCAGGTGTCAATGATCAAGCAGTCCGAGCCTCATGGGGATCTGACATGTCAATTGATGACCCCACTGAAGACCAAAGTGGGCCCCACCAATTTTCTCAAAATAAATCCCAGGACCCATCTGGCCAAGACCAACAACAACAGCAACAAAGTACAACACAAACCCAAAACCACCTTAACCAATCAAAACTCTCCACATGTCAGCTACCCAAGTCCATTTTCCCAACACATCAGCAGCAGCAAGGGAACTCAGAGGAAAAAAACAACCAAGAAGAGAAGAAGAAAGAAGAGGATGCTTTAGCTGAGACATCAACGAGTCAACCTCCTTCTAGGCGACTCAGTGTGCAAGACAGAATCAACCTTTTTGAAAACAAACAGAAGGAAAGCTCATCAGGCTCTGGTAGCAAACCTGTTGCTGTTGGAAAATCAGTGGAGCTAAGGAGGCTTTCATCTGATGTATCTTCTTCATCTACTAACGCACTCACTGGCCCTGCTGAGAAGGCTGTGTTGAGAAGATGGAGTGGTGCAAGTGACATGAGCATTGACTTAGGCAATGAAAGAAAGGAAAATAATTTCTCGGATAGCCCCTTGTGTACACCATCTTCATTGTCTGTTTCTCAGTCCAAAAGTAATTTGTTTTCAGATGTATCAGATGATATTAAGGACCAGAAAGATCAAAAAGCTTTAATTGATTCGGCAAGTTCTGAGAAAGTTGAGTGTAAGAGCGGTGGAGATAGAGTTCCTGATTCTGGATTGAAAGATCAAGGCGAGGGGCAAGTGAGGGTTGGGGGGGTTCCGGAGCAGGTGGGATTGAAGGGGGGCAAGCATTGGAAGGATCAAGTGGGTTCACAAGTGAACCAACTCAAGTCTTTCACAGATAGGAATGACCAGGTTAGTGTGACTGATCAAGGGGTTTCTCAGGATAAGTTGAAGGGTTCTTTAGGTAGTGGAGAGAAGAGTGATCGGTTTAAAGTTCAAGCTAATTCCCAGGACACTGTTGGGGTGAAGGACCAAGCTGCTTTGCGAATCCAGACTGGAAATTCTGGGGGTAGAGTGGGGGATTTTACTTCTGATAGTGAAACTGGGAATAGAGTAGAGGATGCTGAACTGATACATCAGCTAGTGTCTCAATCACGTTTTAGGGGTTCTCAGAGTCATACCCGGTCTCTCTCAGGACAGTTTGAAGGTGGCATTGGAGTAAAAGTCAGGGAAGGTCGGGATAAAGTGTCTGCGGCTGATCAGTTGGCATCGCACCCACAGTGGAAATCTTTTACAGAAGTTGAAGAAGCAGGGAAGAAGGACTTAGTGTTCGGAAGGGAACCAATCAAAGCAGAAGATTCTGGAAGCCAGAAAATGAAGTTTCAGAAACAGGTTGCTGCAGGTCCTGAACAGATTAAGAAGTTGCAAGGTAGGAGAGATGAAAGTGGTTCAGTTTATGGGAATAGCAATTCAGTTTTTTCTGGTAAAAAGATTTCAGAGAGTCAAGAGGGTTTTGCTGCTGTACCAACACCGCCGGTTGAGCAAGTTCAGAGATCAAGACAGTCAAAGGGAAATCAGGAACTCAATGACGAGCTGAAAATGAAGGCAAATGAGTTGGAAAAGCTTTTTGCAGAGCACAAGCTCCGGGTTCCTGGGGATCAGTTCAGTTCCACAAGGAGAAGCAAGCCTGCTGATGTACAGATTGAGCAGGCAGTAGGGTCTCATTACAGAAAACCAACAGTGTCTGAGATATCTCCTGCTCAACTACCTGACAAAAGCACTGTGATCGAACCATCTGGGAGTTCAAGTAATGTGGCAAAGTTCAGTACTCCACCCTTGAAGATATCAGACAATCAGGATTATGGTGATTCCCTGAGGCAGAATTTCTCTGAGCTTGGTTTGTCTGATGAGTCCAGAGGAAAATTTTATGAGAGGTATATGCAGAAAAGAGATGCAAAACTAAGGGAAGAGTGGAGTTCTAGAAGGGTAGAAAAGGAAGCTAAGTTAAAAGCCATGCAGGACAGTCTTGAGCGAAGCAGAGCTGAGATGAAGGCCAAATTTTCTGGTTCCTTAGACAGGCAGGATTCAGTTTCTACTGCAGCTCGGCGTGTGGAGAAACTCAAATCCTTCAATTTTCGATCAACTATGAAGATTGAGCAGGTATTTCATGCTTATGTTTTTGGGTAGCAAGTGTTGAAGCTGACAAAATCAATATTGGTGGTTTATTCTGTGGTTTTTGTTTTATAAAGTTTCCTTATTCTTTTATATGTAGAGAATTTTGATGGAGTGAATCTTTTGGCAGCATCCTATAAGTTCCATTCAAAGCGAAGAAGATGAAGATCTTTCTGAAATGTTTGAGCAGAAATATTATGGACAAGATAGATCATTCATTGAGACATCTTTTGGGGACAATGCTTCTAAAAGTGCTCAAGCTAAGAAGCTTTTGCCTAATAAAAGTACGTCTTCATCTACACCTCGAACGGGTGCAGCACCAATTCCACGGTCATCAGGCAAAATTTCCAATTCTGGTTCTGGAAGGCGTAGACCCCAATCAGAAAATCCTCTGGCACAGTCTGTTCCCAACTTTTCTGACTTCAGAAAAGAGAACACAAAGCCTTATTCTGGCAGCAAAGTGACAAGCCGTTCACAGGTGAGAAATTATGCCCGCAGCAAGAGTACTAGTGAAGAAGTAGCTCTTGTCAAGGAAGAAAAGCCCAGGCGGTCAAATTCTTTAAGAAAAAGTTCTGCTGGTCCTGTGGAGTTTTCTGATATGGCCCCTTTAAATTCTGATGGTGTTGTGTTGGCGCCTTTGAAATTTGATGAAGAACAAAGTGACCAGAGCCTCCGAGAAAAATATTTGAAAAGTTCAGAGTCAAAGCCGTTCCTAAGAAAGGGCAATGGCATAGGTCCTGGTGCTGGAGCTAGTATCGCCAAGCTAAAAGCTTCAATGGCAGCAGAGGCTTTGAGAAATGAAGAAGAATATGACGAGGCTTTTGAGGCTGAAGATTCAGCAGATATGGCCAAAGAGGATGATGAAGAAGAAGAGCTTGAAACCATGGACGTTGAAGAATGTATTGACATAGATAATGGGAAATCAAGACTGAGCCAGGGATCAGACAAAGTGGGTAATTCTGGATCTGAAAATGGTGATTCCTTGAGATCTCTTTCTCAAGTTGACCCTAGTTCAGTTGCTGAATTACCTGCTCCCTTGCCTTCCACATTCCATGCTGTAGGGTCTCTGCAAGACTCGCCAGGAGAAAGTCCTGTGTCATGGAACTCGCGCATGCATCATCCATTTTCTTACCCTCATGAGAACTCAGATATTGATGCCTCTATGGACTCTCCAATTGGGAGTCCTGCATCGTGGAATTCCCACTCTCTTACCCAAACAGAGGCTGATGCTGCTCGCATGAGAAAAAAATGGGGCAGTGCACAGAAACCTTTCCTTGCTTCGAATTCATCCCATAATCAGTCCCGGAAGGATGTGACGAAAGGGTTTAAGAGGTTATTGAAGTTTGGAAGGAAAAATCGTGGGACAGAAAGCTTGGTTGACTGGATTTCTGCTACAACTTCTGAAGGAGATGATGACACAGAAGATGGGAGGGATCCTGCCAATCGTTCTTCAGAAGACTTGAGGAAATCCAGAATGGGGTTCATGCAGAGTCATCCTTCGGATGATGGCTTCAATGAAAGCGAGTTATTCAATGAACAAGGTAACTTGATTTGTTAGTCATTTTACAATCGTTTGCTAGGCATAGTTATTGGTTAAATTCTTGCATATATTATCAATAAAGTTTCGAATTTTTTTTGTTTTGGAAATTACTTCTGGAAAAGTATTATGGTTTGCCCATGCAGTATAGTATTACACAATAGAGATGAATGTTGATGAGTTTCTCTTCAACTGATGAAAAAATTTCACAGACCAGCCTTTTTGAAGTAATGTCTTTTAGCTTACCAGCAACGTACAATGAATGTTCTTATTTTTAAGTATGTATATATATAAATATCAAACTACCTTTAAAAAGAAAACTGCTTAAACTAAAAAAAAAATTATTTTTTATTTCAGGGTCTTAAGCACTAGGATTTGAATCTTTTGCTCTTTCTATAATAGTTTACCTTGTGGTGTTCAGTCTCTACTCTATATATTTTAGTTAATTTAAGAGTAAAATTACCTTGATGGTTACTCACTTTCCTTGCAGTTCAAGCCTTACATAGCTCTATCCCGGCACCTCCGGCAAACTTCAAGCTGAGGGAGGACCATATGTCAGGAAGCTCCATAAAAGGTGATTGATTTACAATTTTCTCATTTTTCTGTAAACATAAACGCATTTAGTTCAGTGTGATTC
>WYDK02000041.1:6707766-6720245 GCA_009867345.2 Toxicodendron radicans | reverse complement strand
AGGTTTTGAAAATCATCATATGCCTCTTATGAAATAAGTAATATGTCTTAGACTTATTTTGAAGTTACAGAAAATCTATTGGAATCCCTAAGCAGGGAACACATATCAAAGCTTAGGGGAGGTGAATAAAACAATCCCCTTTGTTCGGTGATTAGGTTCATTAATGAAAATAATTGATAATTGTGTGATCAAACTCCTGATAATATCAGAGTCAATTTGTGAAAATGTCAAGGAAAACATGTTTACTTGGTGATAAAGTTGCTCAGCATCATTCTTACAATTCATACTTACACCTATATCTAAATTTTGCAGCACCACGATCATTTTTCTCACTCTCAACATTTAGAAGCAAGGGAAGTGACTCGAAGCCCCGATAAATTACTTAGTGACGCCAGGAGTGATTGGTATCATTGTTAAGCAGTAGGGTGTAAAGGACAATATAATATAAAATAGATATGCTTGAGGTAGGCACGATAAAGCCATCTATATATGTTGTATATTGTATTGAACGATATACGCCTATTGGCGTATTGTCATTGTGATTTTGGTAGCCCAGGTTATTCAGTATTCTTTTGCAACTCTTCCTTTCTCGTGATGTATATCAAACTCTTGTTAGAATCAATATCGTTGGCAGTATAAGAAGAGTGATGTGATTATGCGGAGTATTAGCTTGTTAAACTCAACTATTCTTTTGTTATATCTTCATTTCTTTTCCTTCCATTGTTGTCGCTGTAATTTTATGTTCCATTGGAATAAACAGTTTTGGTCTTAATTGCATTATGCTGATTATAGCACTACACTGCTACTGTATTTCTTGAGCTGCTTACTGCTGGACTTTTGAATCACAGTTACGAGTAATGTTGATTTAAAAATATTCCATATTATTGATTTGTCTCGGTATTTTCACCAGTGACAGTGTGCTTACACTCAAATCTTGTAAGCTCCATTGTTCAACTTTGTAGATTTTTCTTTGTAATCTCCATTGTTGAACCTTGTTGGTTTCTTCGCTCTGCAGTAAGTACAGCAAAATGTTCCCTAAACAATCACAATAAGAGTTAAAGTTTACAGAAGATCTTGATTTTTTTCCTTTAATTGTCATTATCATCAAACCATCATTTTGTATAATGCTTAATTATTATATTTTTATCTCATCGAATCTTCTCTACATTTGAGTCTCTTGTGTGGTAGGACGGCTAGAACAATCAAATATGTGTAGGCAACAAGAACAGAACTTCAATGGACCAAAATTTCAACATTTCTTCAGTTTTAATATAAACTATAATAGCAGTTATATCACTCTCTAGCAGTTTTGAGCAGTTTTTTTAATGACAAATGGAGAACCAATGTTGTTTTGATCCTTTGGTGACATATAGTAGAGAGGAATAGAGAGACAAGGACCATTTGTCATTTGTAAATATAGGAAGAGTCAGAATTCTATCGGAAAAAAAAAACATTCACAAAAGTCTGAGTCACTATGGAACCAGATGATCATCAACAAAAGACAGATTAATGGGATTTTTTAATTAGATTTGTAAATGACTTTTGATTGATAGATTGTCATGAGCTGTGTTTATCTGCAATTTGTAACCATTTACACATTGACAAGGCCGGCCTGGTCGCCTGGCATGTTGTCCAGGCAAATAACTGAAATTTTTATGAACCTTTGTAGGCATACACTTTGATTATTTTAAGAATCTTAACACATACAAGAGTGGGAATATTGAAACTCTTTTCTGACCATTGATTAATTTTGTCTTTATAGAATTTTGATTACACTACAAAATAGAAAGAGTATGCATTTTCCATTGACTTAAACTAACCTCTTAGTGTGTAACTCCATACAAGGTTGGCACCCTTGTTCTTTTCTCCATCATCTCTATATCACCATCTTGCCTTGTTCTTCACTTTCTTTCTTCAGAACTTGTCACACATTTATCATTCATGGCTGACTCTTCCTTCGATATTGATTACTCCTCTCACACCTATCGCCACCAACGCCACACTACACCCATTAGCTCACGCTATGTGTCACGTTCTACTTCACCATTCAGCTCTCACCACACGTCATCCAGCAATCGTGCTCCACGTAGAATCCGCCCTCCTACTCCAGCCACACCTTTTGCCAGGGATGATGACATGTCCTGGCAAGGGGAGGTTTCATGGCAATTTGAGCCTTCTGGTTGGCAGGATAGCAGAACCTTGGGAGCAGCTCTAAGCCCTTGGTCAGCAACTACCACCCCAGTGAACAGTAAAACTTTTAGAAGATCAGCTCATGACTTTTATCTTTCACGTACTTCTGATGGATTTCGGAGCTCTGCAAATCCTTATTACGACAATTCTAGCTATAGTGCAGTGCCTTCTGGGAGGCTTGAACTCCAAAGCTTTGTTGTCAAGGATAATGACAGTACCTTGCTTAGCAAGGAACACAATTTGGGTGGTCATGGTAAGTCTCATCAGGGAATATCTAGACTGCAAATTATTAAGGAGGGAACTAGTAGTAGACCTTTTAGTCCACTGGCTAATGAAGATGAACTGAGTATGATTGATTATGATACAATGGAGGATGTGGAGAGGCAGGTTCACTTGTCAAACACTGATCATCATCGCCGTAGACATAATGATCCGCGCTGGCATTCAGTATCAAATTCTTATATAAAAGATGATGGGGATGGTGTTAGTCATGTTGATCATCATGGTATTTCACATGGTGGGCACCATCAAATGAGGCACAAAATGGACAATTTTGAAGATGAGTTGCAGCACAGGCATCATGGTCATGCTACTAGGCAATCAACTAGTCATCATTATGGCGGTGGTAATGATCGCTACAATGACGTTGAACAGGTTTCAGTTGACAATGATGATGACGATGAAGAGGAGGACGATCAAGAAGTAGCAAAGCCAGTCAGCTTGTTTAGCTTGTTTAAGTACTCAACAAAATTGGATATAGTTCTTGTAATTTTGGGTTGCCTAGGGGCTCTGATTAACGGAGGATCTCTTCCTTGGTACTCTTTTCTTTTTGGAAAGTTTGTGAATAAAATTGCTGATGAATCACTTGAGCAGATGATGAAGGATGTAGATAAGGTATGGATCTCTCGAAATTTTCTTAATATTTGCTGCCGAGGATGATACTATTATAAAAGTGATAATAACTGAAATTTTTTTCTGATGTTTTTATGTTTTCTGTTTGATCTTCAGATTTGTTTACAAATGACTGGATTAGCAGCAATAGTGATGGTGGGAGCATACTTGGGTGAGAGAAAGATTAGTTACAGCATTAACTTTAATTTCACATAACTTTGTTCTTGTTATACACACATTTGAAGTGCAAGACATGATTGTTCTGTTCACTGAAATGGCAGAGATCACCTGTTGGCGATTGGTGGGGGAACGATCAACTCAGCGAATAAGAACCTTGTATCTAAGAGCAGTTCTGCGGCAGGATATCGGTTTTTTTGACACTAAAGTCAGCACTAGTGAGATTATGCATGGAATTTCAAGTGATGTTGCACAAATCCAAGAAGTTATGGGAGAAAAGGTAAACCCCTTAATTTCCTCTCTGATTTTGCTTACAAATAATCTCAATTGTGCTATGGCACTTCTTGCCATAATTGAATTTTATTTATGGAGCACCTTATCATTTGAAACATGGTTCCATTTGACTCTACCATTTGAAGATAAATTTGTCTGTCCTATGAGTTCAAAAGGCATTGATGTGCTATATAACATTTTATCTTATGCAGATGGCACATTTCATTAATCAAGTCTGTACCTTCATCTGCGGTTATACAGTTGGGTTCCTACGCTCATGGAAAGTATCACTTGTAGTTTTCTCAGTCACCCCATTAATGATGTTCTGTGGCCTTGCTTATAAGGCTGTTTATGTCGGTCTAGCTTCAAAGGAAGAGGTAAAAAGTAGCATAGACTAACATGTTTTCAAAGTACATTACATCATGTTATTAGTTAATATAGTTGTTCTTAACTTGGTATGTATTTTTGGTTAATAAAATTGAAGGCTACATATCGAAAAGCTGGTAGCGTGGCAGAGCAAGCAATTAGTTCAATCAGAACAGTATTTTCTTTCGTTGCAGAGGATCATTTGGGTTCGAGATATGCTGATTTATTGTCAAAATCTTTACCATTTGGAATAAAGATAGGATTTTCTAAGGGTGCAGGAATGGGAGTTATCTATTTGGTTACTTATGCAACATGGGCATTGGCTTTCTGGTATGGGTCTCTCTTAGTTGCTAGGAAAGAAATTACTGGAGGTGAAGCCATTGCTTGTTTCTTTGGTGTCAATGTAGGGGGAAGGTAATGAACTATTTGTTTTATCATTTCAATATTTTGTATAGACAGCTGTGATTTTTTCTGCCAAGATAAGAGATGAAACATTGTCAATTTAATTTCCAGGGGCTTGGCATTGTCACTGTCATATTTTGCTCAATTCTCACAAGGCACTGTAGCAGCTAGTCGTGTGTTTGGTATCATAGACAGAGTTCCGGATATAGATCCTTACAACCACATTGGCAGGACAATATCAAGTGTCCGTGGAAGGATTGAGTTCAAGGGGGTCACTTTTGTATATCCATCTCGTCCGGATACTGTAATTCTCCAGTCTCTCAATTTAGTTATACCATCTTCGAAGACTCTTGCACTTGTTGGGGCTAGTGGGGGTGGCAAATCCACTATTTTTGCTCTCATAGAAAGGTTTTATGATCCTACTGAGGGTAAGCTTCTTGTCACCTCAAAGTTAAAAAGGTTCCAACATGAACTGCATCATTAGGAGTGCTAATTTGGTTAAGGTTTCTAACAATTTGGCAGGTGTGATCACTTTGGATGGCCATGATTTAAGGTCACTGCAAGTCAAATGGCTAAGAAGGCAGATTGGTATGGTTGGCCAGGAACCAGTTCTCTTTGCCACCAGCATATTGGAAAATGTTATGATGGGTAAGGAGAATGCCACCACAAAAGAAGCAATTGCTGCTTGCAAAGCTGCCAATGCCCACAAATTCATCTCTGAGCTGCCACAAGGCTATGAAACACAGGTACGATGACACCGACATTCTTACAAACATAAATTAAAATTACATACAGTTGCATAATAACTTGTTTATATGCTACAAATGCAAGCAGGTTGGAGACAGAGGAACTCAACTGTCAGGGGGCCAAAAACAGCGCATTGCACTGGCTCGCGCCATGATTAAAGACCCTAGAATCCTTCTCTTAGATGAGCCAACCAGTGCCTTAGATGCGGAGTCTGAGTCCATTGTCCAACAAGCCATTGACAAGATCTCTGCTGGAAAGACAACCATTGTCATTGCTCATAGGTTGGCAACAGTTAAAAATGCCAACACAATTGTTGTTCTTGATCGTGGCTCTGTTGTTGAGATTGGTGATCATCGTCAACTAATGGAAAAGGCCGGGGCCTATTATGATCTTGTCAAGCTTGCTTCTCAAGCAGTGTCAAAACCTTTATCAAAACAAAAATCTGCTAAGAGCATGGAGTTTTCCATGAATGAGAAATCAGTTAATGATGTATCAAGATCAAAGTATGCAAATGACATTTCAAGATCTAAGTACTTAAAATCTATGCAAGAAGAGAACCAGTTAGTTGAGGAAGCTGAACAAAAACCAAGGCCTAGAAAATTCAAACTTTCAGAGGTATGGAATCTACAAAGACCTGAGGTTACCATGCTTTTATTAGGATTTGTTTCGGGCATGCTGGCAGGTGCTATTCTCTCCATCTTTCCTTTGATTCTAGGCCAAGCTCTACAGGTTTACTTCAATGATAACCCATCAAAGTTGAAAAGAGACATTCGTTACCTCACTTTAGCACTGCTGGGGCTTGGTTTTGGGTGTATAACTTTCATGACACTCCAGCAAGGTTTCTGTGGTTGGGCTGGAACAAGGCTCACAGTGAGAGTCAGAGATCGTTTGTTTCAATCAATACTGAAACAAGAACCTGGTTGGTTTGATTTTGAAGAGAATTCCACAGGAATTCTCGCTTCAAGGCTCTCAATTGATTGCCTCAGCTTCAGGTCAGTCCTTGGTGATCGATTCTCAGTCTTCTTAATGGGTATTAGCTCAGCTGCTGTTGGTCTTGGAGTGTCCTTTTTCCTTGATTGGAGACTCTCACTTTTGGCTGCTGCTCTCACTCCTTTCACTCTTGGTGCCAGCTACTTGAGCTTGATCATTAACATTGGACCAAAACTAGATAACAATGCCTATGCTAAAGCTAGCAGCATTGCTTCTGGTGCAGTTTCAAATATAAGAACAGTAACAACATTTTCTGCTCAAGAACAGCTAGTTAAGTCCTTTGATAGAGCTTTATCAGAACCAAGGAAAAAATCAGTAAAGAAGTCACAAATTCTAGGCCTAGCACTTGGTTTCTCTCAAGGTGCAATGTATGGTGCATACACAATGATTCTTTGGTTTGGCGCTTACCTTGTGAAAAAACACGAAGCAAACTTTGGGGAGGTATATAAAATCTTTCTCATTCTTGTGCTAAGTTCATTTTCTGTTGGACAATTAGCTGGTCTAGCGCCGGATACATCCATGGCAGGTACAGCTATTCCTTCTGTTCTTGACATCATTAAACGTAGGCCAATGATTGGCAATGATAGGGAAAGAGGTAAGAAAGTTGAAAGGTCCAAACCATGGGAGGTTGAGTTCAAAATGGTAACCTTTGCATACCCATCTAGGCCTGAAGTGTTGGTGCTAAAAGAATTTGGTTTAAAGGTCAGAGGTGGAAGCATGATGGCATTAGTTGGAGGAAGTGGTTCAGGAAAATCAACTGTCATATGGCTAATTCAAAGGTTTTATGATCCAAATCAAGGGAAGGTGATGATTGGAGGGGTGGATTTGAGAGAGGTCAATGTTAAGTGGCTGAGGAGGCAAACAGCTTTGGTTGGTCAAGAACCTGCATTATTTGCTGGGAGTATAAGAGAAAATATTGCACTTGGGAACCCAAATGCTTCATGGGCTGAAATTGAAGAAGTTGCAGAAGAAGCTTACATACACAAGTTCATCAGTAGCCTTCCTCAAGGTTATGAAACACAGGTTTGTCTAATTCTCAGTTACTTGTTCAAGTTAAGGGTCATGTACAAAAGATTTTGATTCTGAGTTCTGTTTGTTATTATGCAGGTTGGCGATAGTGGAGTTCAATTATCTGGTGGCCAAAAACAAAGGATTGCAATAGCAAGGGCCATACTCAAAAAATCAAGGGTGTTACTTCTAGATGAAGCAAGTAGTGCGTTAGACTTAGAGTCAGAGAAGCATGTTCAAGATGCACTTAGGAAGGTGTCGAAGAGGGCCACCACCATTGTGGTGGCTCACCGCCTCTCGACAATCAGAGAAGCCGACATGATCGCTGTTGTAAGAGATGGTGCCGTGGTGGAGTACGGCAGCCATGACACCCTCTTGGCCTCCCACCTCAATGGTGTCTATGCTAGCTTGGTCCGAGCTGAAACTGAAGCCAATGCATTTTCATGACCAACTTATCTATTGTAAGAGTAAATGTGTAAACTGATGAACTTGGTCCACAACAAATTTGATGGTGGGTCACTCTGAGAATAGAAAAACAGCACCAATTGTAATTCTATCAATTATATAAATTATATTAGAATAGAATCTTGTTAGGACCAAAACTTTTGGTATGCTGAGCGGCTGGTATGCTTTCTATATTTTTGTTGAGTGTCCACTGGAAAATTTTTTAATCTGGCTTTTGGTTTTTGACTTCTAGTTAAGGTCTACTCAAGGCAAGCATTGAAGCACAAGTTTAATCAAATATTACCTTTCAAACTACTTTATTATTACATTTCAAATCGCTAGTGAATTGAGTTTATGATTTAATTTATATGGTCGGGGTCTTCATTAATCAATAGATACGTTTTCGGTGAAAAATGTATTTTGGATGAAAGACGCTTGCATAAAGTCCAAAAGCAAACTAATGATGGAAGCGATACCAACTTCTGCTTCCAGTGTCAGCTTCCACCTAAAGAGGATAATGTTTGGGAACACTACATCAACTTGATTGGACCGAATTTGACACTTAATTTCTGAACTTAAAAGCCTTTTTGGCTTCTGGCTGAATCTCCATCATAGTTTCTACTTTAAAGTAAAATCTTAATGTAAGAAGTACCCTTGTTAATTCTCTTCTACTATCAATTCTTAGAGGTATGTAAATAAGTTCATTAAGAGGCACATGCAAAAGTTTTGGTCAAATCATAGACTGAATTTTAATACAAGAATGTGACATTATAATATCCTCACCTTATCTTAAAACTCCATTTCCTCTACCTTAAAAGGGAAATGCGACCAGAAAGTGACCCACAACAAAATGACATAAACACCCACTTGACATAACAACAATCCCCTCACATAATAATCTTACACATGGGCATATTCGTCACTTCATGTCACATTAAAATGGGCACAAAATTCTCACATGTAAACGTTGTCCCTTGGCTTTGAAGCCAAGAGAAGTTGATGCTAACTTGCCTGACATGCAAAGCTATAGAGATTAATTCTCATTCATTGCCAATGGTCACTTCTTGTTACAACTCCATGCATTTTACTTTCTGAAACTCCCATTTTCGCACCATTTCTTATGTTCTATTGGTGAAGTATAATATCTTTAACTCAAGTTATTCTAAGCTCTTTTGGGTGCATGAAGCTTAAGTTTTCTTATTGTTATGTCTATTAACACCTTGATGCAACATTGCTAGAAATTGGGAGTCAAGAGTGAAGATCAATGGCATCTCTTACACCAGGAGTTCTGCTAAAGCTTCTGCAGAGTGTGAATTCTAATGTAAAAGTTCGCGGCGAGTATAGATCAGTGCTTCTGCAAGTTATCAGCATTGTGCCAGCCTTAACAGGATCAGAATTGTGGCCTAATCAAGGATTTTTTATTAAAGTATCAGACTCTTCGCATTCAACTTATGTTTCACTATCAAAGGAAGACAATGAGCTTATATTGAACAATAAGTTGCAACTTGGACAGTTCTTTTATGTTGATAGAGTTGAAGCTGGGACACCGGTTCCTCTTCTAGCTGGCGTTAGACCGGTGCCAGGGCGCAACCCTTTTGTTGGTAATCCTAAAGATTTGATGCAAATTCTAGAGCCATCAGAAAGTCCAGCGGCTGTTGATCAGAACGAGGGAGTTATTAATGGTTCAAAAATGAAGGAAGTGTTAGAAGCAAAAGAGGAGAGTCCGAGAAAACAAAAAATTGTGATTAAAGAAGAGAAGGCTGGTGTTTCATCCAGGTATATGCAGGGTGTTTTGACAGTGAATTCAAAGGCTAGTGGCTTGGACTCAAATAGTAATGGAAAGGGTAATGAGAATGATAATGGTGTGGCTGGTAAGAAGGTTAACGGTTCATTGAAAGGCAAGCAGCAAGATCAGCTTAAAGGTCAGGTATGATTCATGCACAAATTATTAGCTCTAGTACTTGCCAATTTTAAGTTTCTTACTGCTTTATGTCCCTTACAAGGTTTGTCATATCATGTATTGAACAATTGAAACGCAATTAACATCAGAAGGAAAGTATGCTCCTATTTTTAGTATAAAACAAAGAACTAGGTTAGTGACAAGGCTTGGTACTAGCACTGCAGGCACGCCCGGAGACTCCTTTGCGAAGTCGATCCAATGCAGCTTCATCAAAGCCAGAGGGGGCTGTTTCTGACACTAAGGAGGCCGTGGTGCCTTCCAAGAGAATGCCTGCAAGGCACAACTCAAGTAGACAGGAAAACATGAATTTGAATTGTCTGTCAAACAGTAAAGATAAAACTCATTCTCCTGAGGTAATATCATGGGCCTCTTTGCCTGCCAATCTCTTGAAGCAAGGAAAGGTATGTAAAACATTCCACATTCTCCAAGGTTTTTGTTTGTTATTACATGATATTTATTTTCTCTTGTTTGTTTTTATCTATTTACAAGGGAATGCTTAGGAGGAGAAATTTAGCTTCCATGGTTGCTGCAGAAGCTCAAAAGGAGGCATCTACATCAGCAAATCTTGTCAAGTGCCTCAGGTTTATACATCTATATTTGTTTTTCTCTTCTGAATTTATCTGTATTTTGTGACATTGATTGTCTAACTTTGTTATTTTCTTTCAGTCTGTTTGCGGATCTATGTTCCTCTGCCTCACCAGAGAACCCTCACACCTCTCTCACCAAATTTTTCACACTCCAACAGCTCATTGATCAACCGAATGTCACAACCCCATTAAAGGATAAATCATTTCAGTCATCCACACACCATTCTTCTCAAGAGACAGAAAAGTTTAGCAAAAGGACAAGTTTAATTCATGGTAAGAGCACCTTGAAGTATTCTACCAAGCCTTCAATAGAGTTGAGTGGAAATGAGAAACTTGAATGGGCTAAAGGGGATGGTGCGAAAGAGATCAAAGAAATGAGAGATAACCTCATAAATGAAACAAGAAATTGGTTCTTGAAATTCTTGGAGGCAGCATTGGATGCCGGTTTTCGAGGGGGAAATCAGGAGAAGAAAGGAAAATACAATGCAGGAAGAACGTTAATGGAGCCAGACAACCACATCGCTGTCACATTATCACAACTGAAGCATGCTAATGAATGGTTGGATAAACAAACTAGAAACTTGAGCTCAGACAATAATGCCTTAGTTGAGACGATTGAAGGGTTGAAGAAAAAGGTTTATACCTGTTTGCTCCTTCATGTGGACTCAGCAGCCTCAGCTCTAGAGAACAGGTCTGATAGAGGTTGATTCAACAGAAAGGGAAATGATTTTTATTACATTATTTGTGATATAATGTCGATGAATAACTTATAGTATCTTAGATTATACTGATTGAAAGTTTGGTCAATCATAAATATATAAAATGCAATTGATGTATGAACTTACTTGAAATAATAAGGCCATCCAAGGTCCAACTCTGGTAATGGTGTGACATTGATGTGCCACATTTTTAATTCCATTATAGACTTCTTCAAATATGTATCGCTTAAACATCAAGTTAAAATATTAACTACAAAGAAATTGAACTTACCCTTTAATCTGAAGAACTTCCTCCATTGTTACAAGCTTGTGATTTTAAGGGAGAAAGTCCAAGCTGGAGAGCTAGAGTACATGCAAAATCCCAAAATTAACAGGTTTAGCATGTGCCCTGCTTCTCCAGCATGGCTCAAACTTTCCCCCTCTCCTTTCCTGAGCCACATTTCTGGTGAACCTTACAGGTTAAACACATACTATAACACATAGAGGGGTGGCTTAGTATTATCTACACAAAGCATGTGTCATACACTTAGAAAATAAACAACAAAATGTGTAATAATGGGATACACATATGAGTAATTGACATTATATTTTTTAAGTTGTGAGGTGTACTTATAGGAATGTTACTGATGCTGACCTGGATCCCACAAATGAGATTGGCAAGAATGCATTTTGTTGGTTGATGAGTGGTGGTTGATCCTGTGGGGTTTGCTTATAAAATAAGCGTTTCTGAATGTATTGTTCTTTAAGCATGTTGGTCCAACAAGCTTTGGATAATTGACTGTTGAAAGTTTGGCTGCCAGAAAGGGGTCCAAGAGCTAAAAAAACACTGGCCAGTTATGGGAAAATTGTGGCCTACCAAATGCCAATTTAAAAGTAGCTAGCCTTTCCCAAGCTGGGGCAGACCACCCACCATAGCCTGGTAGGAGAGCTGAAAGTAATGAAACTCAATAGAACCAAAAGGGTGAATATAAAAATATATATTCTATTCTTTTCTCATGTGGAATTGTATATTTTTAATACATTGAATCGGTTTGTCACATGATGACATTCAAGCTGCAAATAATGTGATTTTATTATAAATAAATCTCCTTCCTTGCACAAATTAAGGTGTTACTCTATGAGATCTTTGGTTTCATGAATTTTTCTTTGCTCAAAGTTGCTCACAAACCAAAGTTAGATCTAAAGTGGGATTCTTCCTATTTTTGAGCCATTTTGGTTATTTGAAAATAAAAACCTGTATAAAACACAATATTAAAGATACTCTTTTAACCTATAGATAAACCGTAATAAACGAGTAATGGGATTTAAGTTAATTTGAATAGAATTTAGGAAACTTCTTTCACCTAGAAGAACTGTTTCAGCTCTTGAAGATGGAGAGCTTATTACTAAATCTTCCAAGTTACAATTTTAAAATCGTTTGGAAGGCAAATTTGCCTGCAGAATCCTTAGTTTCAGGTAACATGTGACACTGTATATACATAAAACAAGAATGAAATAGGAGTGATGATGGATATGGTGAAGCATCAAGATCAAACAACGAGTTTGAATTTACTGTTGAGAGTGTCATGGGTTCACGGGACTAGCTTTGACTTTGCATATTGAAATTTGAGATTTTTGTCGTAATCTCACTTGGGTCTTTGAGCTTATGGTAACACACAATTTGTTTAAGGAGCATGTTGACTTTTGGCCCTACACTTGCACCAGTTGTCTCATGAAATTGCCCTC
>WYDK02000041.1:6652894-6663906 GCA_009867345.2 Toxicodendron radicans | reverse complement strand
TTCTAATTTATAATTTTCAGTAACAAATTATGGACTTATATAGGGAAAATACAATCTACCGAATCTCTTAATTATGTTAGTTACCATATTTAACAGATTACACAATTTACGACCTGACATAATTAGGAGATTATAGAATATATAACATTTTCAAAATATCTTAACACTCATCCTCAAGTTGGTGCGTAGATGTCACATATACCCAACTTGTCTAACACATGTAAGATTATGCTTTTGGAGACGACCTTGGCACTTCAACAAAAATGACCTACGGTAACATAAAAAAAGTGTTACCGTAGGTAAACAGTAGCTTTAATGAATATGTTATACTAAAAGTTGAGGCTTTGGTAACACTTTTTACATGTTACCATAGATTATTTTGTTACACACATTGAAAGTTATAAATGAGTTTTGAATAAGTGTAATAAAATGCTATTGTTTAGTATATTATAACACTTATTTATAGTTACAAATGAATTTACCTAACACTTTATAAGTGCTATAAATTAGTTTTTCATAACATTCTTAAGCTGTTATAGATTAGTTTTT
This sequence comes from Toxicodendron radicans, assembly GCA_009867345.2. Taxonomy (NCBI): domain Eukaryota; kingdom Viridiplantae; phylum Streptophyta; class Magnoliopsida; order Sapindales; family Anacardiaceae; genus Toxicodendron; species Toxicodendron radicans. Next base: position 6,663,357 of record WYDK02000041.1, on the reverse strand, counting down.
TATAACATCATTAAAATGTTATAAATAATAAATCTATAACATTTTTAAAATGTTGTAGATATGTTTTTCGTAACATTATTAAATTGCTATAAAAACGTTTCTAATAACATTTTAAAAGAGTTACCAAAGTTTTTAAAGATGCTGTAGATAGGTTTTTCATAGCATTTTCTAAATGTTACAAAATTATTTTCCATAACATTTTAATTGTTGTAAAAAAATTTTTAATAACATTTTAAAAGTATTATCAAAGTTTTAAAAATGTTGTAGATAGGTTTTTCGTAGCATTTTCTAAATGTTACAAATTGTTTTCCATAATATTTTAAAAGTGCTACCAATGTATCTATTAAAACATATATAACTACTATTATAGTTACTTTTTTAATACAAATTATTAATAATGGTACACTAATTAAATGAAACAATTTTTAACTCTAATGATAAATTTTTAAAAGCACATTTCATTGATAAACATTCATATACAAAACGCTTCATATATGTCGAACAAATAGGCACCCATCATCCTTTACATCATATATAATACATAAATGATTGGAAAACTAACTATAAACAATAATTAATACTTTCCAATCATTCAAAAAATAAGGTCAACAAAAACCACCATATATACATCTTACCCAACATTCTTTACATCATATATAATACTTACATGATTGGAAATTAACTATGAACAATAGTTAATACTTTCCAATCATTCAAAAAATCTATCAACAAAAAACCACCATATATATCATCTTCAATTCCCATGTGCTACATTTTTTACCAAAAAAGTCTTCGATTTTCACAACCTACAAAACCATTGAACAAAAAATGCATTTTTCAATTCCCATGTGTATTCTGAAGGACGACATTACATATATTGCTAATTCAAGAAAAGATGAAAACAAAAGCACTCCAAATATTTAATACAAAACAAGGAGAAAAAGAACATATTTAAATCTCCAACTTCACAATGACCAATCCTAAAAATTTCCACCAAGCAAGTTTAAATGATCTATCAATATTACATATTTCTTCAAAATGAAGTGTTATTCATGTTTTCCATCCAATTTTTCATAATCATGTTATAGGGTTTATGAAAGTATCAATAAGAATGCATAACCAACAAAACTTATCTCCAAATCATATCATTACCAAAATCTCCTAAAAATGATGACATAATGGAAAAAGAGTTACCTAAAATTAGTTTGGAAAAGCCATGACAACTTTGTCAGCAGACCAAGCAACTGTACTACCCATAACATCTTCAACATAAACAATTTCTGATGCAGGCCTCCACAAAAATGTAGTAGGTACCTTGGCTATATCAATCCAAACTCTCATAGCATTAGGTCCAATAGGAACATGATGAATAAGTGCTGTTGGATCATTTGAAGAAAAACATCCTTCAACTACTACTTCATTACACCCTCTCCAATCAAGCAACTTGCATTGAGTTTGGTGGGGGATTGTTTTCACAATCTACAACACCAAATGGATACAATGAAACAATTTCCATCCTCAAAAGTATTGACCAAGGAAAAACTTATACATATATAGCCCAATATACATCTTCATATAAAAATAATCTTACCGATACATCTTCAGATTCTTTAGTTCTTTACCCTTGACCCTGTAAACTTTATATGAGAATATTACAAAATATACAAAGTATAATTATGAAATCAAACAATTAGTTATAATTATACTAGCCTGATTTTGTTTTGAAGCTAGGTCCTGATTCTGTTTCAAAGCTTGGTTGAGCAAGTCCTTCATAAGGCCCATTTCCATTTTCATCTCTGCTTGCTTTTGTTTCATTTGAGTTATAATGCTGTCCCTTTGAGCTATTATGGACAATTGAGTAAGAGTTACACCTTTTGCTAGTCCTTTCACGTGCCCATGTTTGTCAGGACTCAACACCTTTGTTATAACATCTTCTCTCAAATTACTTGGAGTAGACAAATATGAATCATTATCAATTTCTTGTAAATTTTCCTATAAATGCCAAAAACACATCAGGATTTTCTAATTAAAATAAATATATATATAAAGAGACAGAGAGATATAGAGAGCGAGAGAGGGAGAAAGAAAGATGCAAACTTTTTGCTAAGTAGAAGGAAATTCTTACAATTGTTTCTGTAACATTTGTGTTGACTGGCTCACCATTCTTTTTCTTATGAGCTCTAATCCAAACCTCAACTCTAGATATGGTGCATTTTCCAGATTTATTTTTCTAACAAAAAATAAAAACAATTATAATCCCTTTGACCACCTGTGTATGGAGTTTGTTTTTTCCTTCTTTTTTTCATTTCATCACTTTTAACCTGAAATAATTCAGTGATTTCATATCTAAAATAAAGTAAACATTACTCATATTCATATATAATATAATGATCAAATGTATGCAGTTATATGATTACCTTAAACTTTGAACTCGTTTTCTGTTCCACAAATTTTTTCCATGCACCAATATCTTTGATGTTATCAGGTTTGAGTTCCATTCTTTCTTCCTCATTTTTGGCCATCTTAATTTTGCTTACCAGCCTTGACTTTGAAGTTTTCCAAAGTGCACCCATCTCCATAAAGACATAGTGTTTTTGCCATTCTTCTTCCAACTTATATCTTGCCTAAAGGATATAAGTAAAACGTTAGAACAAGCACTAATATATATATATATTAAGAAACTTGGAAATTCATACATAACCTGAACACATTGCCATAATATTTTTCTCATGTCAGAAGAAACCTTTCTCCAATAAAAAATTGTATAAGGTACAATTTCTCGTCCAAGAGGTCCCAAGAATGAAGACAACTTAACAGATTCTTCCTCAATAGGTTGACCTTTGTCATTGCATTTTACTTGAATCCGATTATCACCATTCAAACCAATGTTTTTTCATTTTAGTTGGACCCTTTTTTTTCTTAGGCACACTTGTGGAATCCATAAGTACTTATCTTTTCCGCAGAACCTGCTAAAATGATTACAAACAAACTTCAGCAGGATGTTGGTTCAAACTACTTAGGACATTCCTCACTCATCTTGTCCACTCAACACATTCTCATCAGTTTCCATACCCGGATTTAAGAAACAACATAAATAGATGAGATAGTTTGCTAAATGACTCTCCATATAATTTTTTTTCCCAAAGGGTACCATAAGTTTTCTATGTTATAATAAACTATTTTACTTACCTAGTTCATGTGGAGAAAGGTGATGATTTCTAGTGCTACCAAATAATCTGTAAGTTAAAACGAAGGTAAAAAAAACATAAGGAGGTGATACTGTGAAATCATGACGAATGTAAACACGCTTCTCATATGCAAATTTGATACGGGCATTCTGTAAGATCCACACAGAAACATGTTCTTTTCCAACATCCTTCTCACCAAGTTATGAAACTAAACTCAGTAAAGGAGAACGGAAACTTCAACATTCTTGTGTTGACATATATATAAGCAAATAAAATGCATCAAATATCCCAATTTTCAGAGCTTAAGAATTGTATCTGCATATAGTGATTGCATACAGAAGAATAAGTTGGTACAAGACCTAGCTTCATAATTTCAAATGAACTTTCTAGAGATTCATACTTCATATCAGCCAAAGTTGTCAATTCACCTTGTAAATGACCAAAGCTCCACAAATGTTGAATTAAAAAAAAAAAAGTACATAAAAGTGAAGAAAATAGATAAATGTAAATAAAAAGAAAACATACCTCATCTATAAACTTATCAATGTCCCACTTAAAGGGAGAGAGATCCACAACTTCTAAGACAAAATCAGTCCAATAACTCTACTAATATTAAGAAAGTTTAATTGCTATCCAATCAATCCAATAACTCTACTAATATTAAGAAAGTTTAATTGCTATCCAATCAATCCAATAACTCTACAAATTAAAGAACTTATAGGAAGGCAAACTGGAATTGCCACTTAGCAGTCAGAAAAATTTGCAGGAGGCTTATTGGTGAAGAGCCTGATTGAAATAGTCTACTTATTCACCCCCATAATTATGGCAGCCAAAGAGCAAATACGAAAGCCAAAAACCTTAGAACCAAGTCAAAATTAATCTGATGGAAACCCAAATCTTACCTTTAATCACTCTCACTCAAACACCAGAATTTCACACACACAACACAAGAACTACTCAACCACACAAACCCAGAATTCAAATTATCACCACAACACACAAAACAACACAAATAATCTAACTTGGGCCTAACTAGATAGGAACAGAATAAATTCTCGAGGAAATGTGATGGATACTAGACCCTTTATATGAGTACTAGCATTAACCAGGATGGCTACTTTGTACTATTTCAACCTAAACACTCATCTCATCTTTGACTTTTTTTTAAGCATCCTCTAACTTGAAAAATTTTCACAAATTTATTTACAACAATTCAGTTGGTCATTTTCCTAAGCTTTACAATGCTTAACATATCAGTACAGGCTCCCTTATATCTTTAAATACTAAACCTAATTAACCAATTTTGTTGACCGACAAAATGTGACCAACATAGTCAGAAATCATACTCCCGAAAAAATATTATAATAACACTTACCAAGAATGTTATTTGATAATTTATGAACTCAGATCCATTTTCAATCCTATTTGTTAGGTGATCAAATTAAAAAGCTATCGTCATAAATGAGAATGTTAAATGAGAACCTAGGTAACTCATATCTATTTGCAATACTATCCGTCAGGTAATCAAATTGAAAAAGCCGAAGTCAGAAATGGGAGAAACACAGAATATTAGAAAGATTTTTAAAAGATATATTTCCATTTTGTTTTAGTGGGACGTAGAGATGTTTCAAAAAGCCACACTTCAGTAAAGTAAGAAACCATATAACAACATATTAGAAAGTTGCAACTTTGCATCACTTGCCATCACCCTTATCCTAATCATGTCACCAAAAAAATTAAAAACTCCCTAGCAAACATTACCGAAGATTTCATTACAAATTCTTCTACAAACAAAAATATCAACCAAGCAATGTCGAAACACACCCACCCAGAACAACAACACCCATACAAAACTCCAACAACTAAAAAAGCATTCACAAAATTACAATTAAAAAAATCAAACTAAAGCTCAGATTTTCAGAAACATTCAAGCATTTTACTTTCCTCTCATTCCCTCAATTTTTCACATCAACCATCCAAAGAAAAATCAGAAAATTTCCATCAAACCCTAGCTAGCTCAAACAAATCAAAACCAAAACCACACTGATCATTTATTCATTTCTTAGCTAACCCTAACTAACTCAAACAAATCGGAATCACAATCGAAATCAAAGCATCAAAGATTCGCACGCAATGACAAAGAGACGAGGGACGAGAAATTGAAGGGATGAGAAATAAGACTTGAGGAGCGGCCAAGAGGCCGAGATGGTAGAGAGATTTATGTTGAAGAATGGCTTGTTGCATCAAAGCTTGTTGTTGTTGTTGCTGTTGTTGTTGCTTCAGCCTCTGGTGCTGCATTTTTCAAGAGAATCGAACGCTGGCGTCATTTAGTGAAGCTAAAATTGCAGCAGAGTTGGTTAAAATGGAGTGAATATTCAAGCATGCGACTAGATTTGGGTGAAGAACATCATGGCAAAAATGGAGTGAAGAAGACGAGTTTGATTTTGGGAAATTTGGGGTTCACAGGGATTAGGTGTTAGTGAAAAAAAAATTGGGGAATATTGGGTTGGCGGGTATTTGATTTTTTTCCCCTGGTTAAATTTACATATACAATAACACTTTTAAGGTGTTACTATTTTGTTGGCGGGTGTTAGCCTTGGTAAGGATGTCGGCCAACTGATCCTCTGATCGAATCTTAGGCAATTCAATAATCTTTTCATCTAGTTTTTCTTTGATAAAAAAATTGTCTACTTCAACATGTTTCATAAGATCGTGTTGAACTAGATCGCGGGCAATATCACATGCTGCTTTATTGTCACAATATAACTGGATTGATTGATCAAGTTGATAGCCCAAATCTTTCAAGAGAGTCTTAACCACAAAGCTTCACAAATTCCAATTGTCATTCCCTTAAATTCTGCTTCAGTGCTTGAGCGTGCCACAACATTATGTTTTTTACTTCTCCACGTGACTACATTACCACCTATAAAAGTGAAATAACCCGAAGTAGATCGTCTATCATCCATATTTTGGTAATCTGTATTTTTAGTAAATAAGATTCTCTTTTTAGGAGCATATTTTAAATATCTCAAAATACATGTGATTGTGTTCATATGTTGTTCTCCAAGATTATGCATGAACTGGTTGACTATACTCAATGCATAGGCAAGATCTAGCCTAGTGTGTGACAAGTACATCAATCTTCCCACAAGTCTTTGGTATCTCCCTTTGTCAACTAAATCTTGATCAATCTTGACACAAAATTTCAGACCTTTAATCAATTGGATGACATGCCGACATACCGATTTCCTGTAACAAATCTAAGACATACTTTCTTTGTGATAGAAATATACCTTTATTAGATCGAGACATTTCGATTCCAAGAAAATATTTCAGAGAACCTAGGTCTTTCATTTCAAATTCTTTTGACAAGTACTTTTGCAGAACCTTCATTTCTTCCAGATCATTTCTTGTAACCACTGTGTCATCCACCTATATAATAAGGGTAGGGATCTTTCCTTGTTGTTTCTTCAGGAATAATGTTTGATCTGAATTGCTCTGATGGTAGCCAAAAGATGTCATAGCCTTTGTGAACCTTTCAAACCATGCCCTTGGAGATTGCTTCAACCCATATAGTGATTTCTTTAACTTACATACCTTTTGGATTTGCATCCCTAGTGAAATACACCATGGCATGTAGATCTCTTCAGACAATTCTCCATTAGAAAATCATTCTTCACATTGAATTGTTGTAATGGCCAATCTAGCTTTGCAACTAAAGATAACAAGACACATACTGTGTTGATTTTAGCTACGAGTGCACATGTCTATGTAAAATCTATCTCATGGGTTTGAGTGTACCCTTTTGCTACTAAACTTGTTTTACCATCAGCTTTATACTTCACAGTGTGAACCCATCGACATCCGATGGTCTTCTTTCCTAGCGGACGATCAACAAGTTCCCGGGTTCCATTCTTCTGCAATGATTTTATCTTTTCATTCATAGCAATTTTCTATCTTGGATCAACTAAGGCTTCATGCATATTGTTAGGAATAGATACAATATATAATAGATTCACAAATGACATATTTGATTCTGACAGACAAAGGTTAGACACATAATTATGGGTGATCAATTCGTGGTACCCTGCATTTTTTTAAGGAACCAAAATCAGAACTGGTCGATTCTTGAAATATGGAATCGGAACTGAAACCAGAACCAGCCGGTTCCGGGTACCCAAGAAAATTACAAGTTAGTCCCTAATAGGTTTAAAAAATGACAAATAAACCTTTAAAATTTACAAACAAACCCTTAAAATTTACAAATACATCCTCATCTATTTACATAAATTACAAATACACCCTGCAGTAAAAATATAAAATTTTCCAACTCCCAAATGTTCCTAAAATTAAAATTACATAACATTTTAAATATAAATAGCATAACAACATCTCATGCTTCATGATCTGGAGAATTCCCGGTGGATATTCCTTGTTGAACTTGAAATGCTCTAAACTCTACAAAATGAATACAAGAAACTCAATTAGTAATTTATTATGTTAAAAACATTGAATAAAATTATTTAGAAAGAAATTAGCTAAATAAGAATATAAGAGATTGATATTAGTATGTTACTTGAATCATAAGCTTCTGCATCCTCCAAGTAATCCTTAAAAGTAGTTGGTGAGGGTGCATTATTAGAGTCATGATAATAACTCAATTAAGATGGTTAATTCACCCAATTGTTCATTAATTTAATTTACATTGAGACAATTAGAGAAAATTATGAATTAATTCATATTAATCACTTCCTAATATTTTCTTGTGAATTTTGCATGTATTGATTGATTTTTGGAAATGTGTGAGTTAATATTAGGTTGTGATTCATTGTCAATGTGTTATTTATTCAAAACAGGGAGTTAATTGTCATGTTTTCAAGGGGTGATATTGTCGATTTTCTTTGGTGCAGGGGTTGAATTGATATTTGCCGTATTTTCTATATAAAGAATTTTTTCTCTCCAAACAATGACATCTCCTTCATTGAATACGCAGACCACCATTTTTGTTCACCAAGGAGACACCTCACCTTCCATCTTCCACAATTTCTAACACCCATTCATCTTCCACTGTTTACCACACATCATCACCACTCATCATCATCACCAAACATCACATTTCACACCCACCGCACCTCTTCATTTTCGTCTGATTTGCACATTTTTTTACTACTCCACGTCTCACCGCCCAGATATTCATCATCCTCGGAGTCTCGGCTACCCACTGGTGTTTTCAGATCATCGTTCGGAGGTCCTACGCGCCGCCACCTCTTCTCACCTTCCGGTCTAGATCTGCACCGTTTCTGGCATCTACTCATCTCACCGCCCATATATTCATTATCCTGGGAGTCTGGCCTATCATCCCACATTTTCAGATCATTGTCTGGAGGTCCCACGCGCCCACGTTCCTTCGTGGCTTCTCATTTTCCAGCAAATTCCAGCGACCCTTAGCTCCCCAACAGTAGATATAGACTCCCTAGGTCCAGATCTTCCCATTGGTGTGTTCGGATTTCATTTCCGAGACTATTCACCGGAAGACTCACCGGAAGATTAATGTATTCCGACAAGTTGTGACGTTTCAACTTTTGGGCACTCCGTTGGTCAGATTCGTTCGCTTGTTGCACCATATCGACACCGATCATCGCCTCTCCACCATGGGCAGCCCCGTTCACATCATTTAAGCCCTCGTCAACATCCCGATGAGCGGCCAAGTTCCCGGTTGCCTGTTACGGAAAAAGGCGAGATCGAGATTGACACCCACGGCCAACGTCGTTAGCTCTCGACTAGTTGGGTGAGTTCAATCAGTGGATATGCGGTAGTATTTCTTTTTTACTATATTTGTTTTTGTTTTGTGTTCGATTTTGATATTTTAATATAGTCGGTGTATTAATTTGATTACCGTGTTGTTCGTTGAGTACTATTGTTGAGTAAAAATTGATTGTACGATATATGTTAGTTTGAATCTATTAAACGTTGAATATTGCTTTAATTATTGTAATAAATTTTTATTCATGTTTAATTTCATTTTTTACGTGTGATGCATGTTTCGTATAATTGGTTACATTGATTTTGTGTGCTAATGAATTGTATTCGTTAATTACGTACCAGCTAGTGGGTTTGCATGTTACATTTATCGATATTCAATGATAGTCTTTAGCCAATCGAACTTGAGTAATCGGGTGAGACATAATAGATTATACCTAGAGTACCGGTGAGCGATTTTATGGGTTTGCCTTGCCTTGTAGGTTTAGGAAACCGTAGAGCTCGATTGAGAGTTGTGATAGTGGATCTCATATCGAACCAAATCCGTAACGACAACATTTTTAACATCAAGTTTTAAAATAGTTTTTATTTTCAAGTCTTTAGATAATTGCCTTTAAATTTATTAGTTTTAATTAAGTTACTTTAATTTCGCAAATTGTTTCCTTAGCGTAGCATTAATCCATAAATCCGACTTTTTTAACTTCTGTTTACTCGAATATATAGTTAGTCATAAATACTTGCTCTTTGTGGATTCGACCCTGCTTACCGCTAACTACAGTAATTAGGATTTTGTAATTTTGTTGGCCATGACGATCGGTCTCGACATGCATATGCATATTTTAACCAATCTTGTGTACAAATTAACGCTTCCACAATAGGTGGACTTAAAAAACTCTGAAATTGATCAAGTACACGACCTGGTGTATTGAAAGCTGAGTCGAAAGCAATTGTAGACACTGGAATTGCAAAGACATCTCTTGCCATACGCGGGAGAACCTTATATGTTGCTGTATTTGTTTTCCACTAATCCAATTAGTGGTGGAAAAAATCCTGGGCCAAGCGGGTTGGCCTTTAAGGAGGGTCGGGTTAGGCCCACACATGAGGGTTACAGGGTGGGCCCAACTCGACCCTATAACCGTATAACGACCGATTAAGGGATGGGTCGGGCCTAAGTTTTTAAAATTTTCTAATTTATTATTTTTTTCTTTTGTGTTATTTTTTTTAATTTAACTTTTCAAATATTAATTCAATTAGTTAATTTATGGTTCATAAGGTTAAGGATCCATTGACACTACATTAAAAAAAAATGGTGTCAATAATTGAACATTTATGAGTCTATTTTATGTAAGAAATTAAGCACCCAACTTTGATGTGAAATCTACCCACTTATGAAGCTACCTTATCTTTTGCATTAATTGGTTTAAATATGCTTTATATGTATAATTGCACATCTTTGTTATAGAAAATTGAAAGTTGCCTAGATATTTTATATGAAAAATAGGGTGGGACTATATT
>WYDK02000041.1:6636876-6647325 GCA_009867345.2 Toxicodendron radicans | reverse complement strand
TTGATTTTTTCTATTGTATGATGATTGTGTCATACTCATACCAAACTTTATAAGAATGTATGTAATTAAGGATTTTTTTGTCAAATAAAATAATGCATGTAGCATGTGAAGCCCTGAGACGATCAAGATATATAAGTAAGATAAATAATGTTTTTGAATATCGTATCGTTTGGTTTAGAGAGAGTCAATTGACCTTTTCAAAAACCCTAAGACAATTAAGATAAATAAGATGAGGGGTAAGTGTCATCCTTAAAGTTTGGCACAAAAACACTCTCGCCTATCCCTAATTTTCGAAACTAGTGCTATCACCCTGGTGCTTTTGTTAGTTAAATGTAACGGTTCAAGAGGTAGAAAAATATAATTTTAAATAAGCGATTGAAAGTTTTCGTCAAACAGTTAACCGTTTTAGTTCTGTTATAATTTTTTAACGTAAAAATGGTTAGGCGTTTGACCAAAACCGTCAACTGTTTATTCAAAATCTCATTTTACTTTCCTGAAATCGGAGGAAAAATACGTTTGAGTATCTTATAACTAGATATTGGTAAAACAAGATTATACTATACAAACTTGATTCAAAGCTCACAATATTATATTCTATAAGATAATATCCTGAAAGGATATGTATCCTTAGTTGTCACCAAATTTGACAACCTAGGAGCCTGATCTTTATGACCATGAGAAATCAGTTTAATGGCTGCGCTTGACTGTTAATAAACTACTTCCAAAATCCCTTCAAACATTACAAAGACGATGATAAAGTTTTCTTTAGGGAAGCATAGCAGGAAAGTCGATCTCCATGCTGCAATATGCCAAACTAGCGGCACGTTGAGGTAAGCAGAGACCACTCTTTGTTGCCCTCCACTTTACTTGTATTGCCAATTACGTCCAAACCCATCTCTCTTTGCTAGTAAACCAAGTGGGTTTCTCTGAAAGAGACTGATTAAATTAGGTAAGCTCTGGGATTTCTTGGTGATATGAGGACCTTAATGATAAAATTAATAAGCTTTCATTATAATCATCTCACATCCTTTATATTACAAGTCGATATATTTATGCTTTTTTATAAACGAAAACGATCTTCACCAAACATATAATTGTAGTTGACGTCATTTTTTGTTTTCACATCATTTATATATTGTTGTCTATCGAAACATTTAGTGATGAGTTAGCTTCTCGTTTATGTCTATTCATCAATTCATTCGGTATCACATCTATGTATTTCAATAGTAATAAGGATTCAAAATATCACACATTGATGAATCAAAGAAAGATTCAACAGCTAAAAGAAAGATCGATTCGTTAACATCATTCATTTCTTCAAACGGAACATACAGAGAGAGAATCATATCGATTCTCTAAATGCCTTTTGGATATTCTTCAATATCTCTGTTATTCACAGAACGTGAAAGACTGATGAATAAGCATCTGCTTCTAAAAGGAATAAACAATTTTCTAGGAAATCATACAAGATTTGTTCATTCTTTTTTCTTGGAGAGACGGTCAGAACTTCATCTCTTATACTCTAACCAACAGGAAAAATAAAATCTATACGCTTCTTCAAATCAAATCAAATCAATGAGACGACTTTTGTAGAGCTAACTAGCTAGGGTTATTAAAAATGGTTCAACTTATAGAAATAAATAAATAATGGAAGTGACAAGCTTCGAAGTGGCAAGTTTATTTTTGGGTGGAAATGTGATAATGGGTGGCCAATGGCCATTATGCTGCATTTAAGAAGGAAGGGGACACGCACCAAAATCTGTTTGCAAAGTCATTGATTCATTTTCTTTATTTAGATCAATTTGCTAGAGGTCCACAAGAAAGTTGAATATATTGTTGTGTATTGTATTGCTTTGGGTTAAAATTAAAAATATTTATTGATTTATTGCTATTGGATTCTACTGATTCTTTCTTGTTGTCTAATTTTATTAAACTTAACAATTACTTGACACGTATACATTAACTTGTGATATCAAATCAGAAATACTATATCGTCGTATCATAAACTTTTCCGTTTCATCAATCTTTCGATTCATTGTGCTTACCAGTTATTAAATATAATAATTACTTAACATATATACATTGACTTGTGATACCATATCAATAATACTACAGTGATACCATATATTTTATAGTTTTGATACATTGACTTGTGATACTATACCCACCTTTTGATAACTCAAATGATTAGAGAAACGTTAAGATGTGTGGTTAAGGTGTATAATATTAAATTCGTCACTTGTAGGATTTAGTCGAGTTGCCTACAATTTATAAACATAGTATCAAAGGTAGAATATTGAATTTCAGAAGTTAGGACATGAATGGCATTAAGATATAAGAGAAGGGTATTTAATGTCATTTGAACTAAGAATGTCCCACGTTCTCATAGCTTTCGTTAAAACCGCGTGCCTTACTCGGAACCAAGGAAACTCGGTTTGACTCAGCAAGCCATTTACTTCTGGCACAGTAGCACTTGATTTCTTAAGACTTGATTAAATAAGAACAGAAAAGTAAAAACAATGAAAACAAAAACACATTAAACTAAAGTGATTCTCCACAGCATGATTTGAAAAACGTGTGGACGGTGAGATTCATGCTACTGCAGCCTGCTTCACATTTATATAAATACCTGTGCATACTCACAGCTTCACCAAGAAAAGAGAAGAGAACTTTGTAGCTTTGATTTCTCTTCTCCTGAGGAGCACAAAAATAAACCAACAATCAACCAGCTTTAATCAGTTTTAAAGAGAAGGCAAAAGTTTTTCATCATCATTATCTTCTTCTTCATGGCACTGACAAAAGAGTTCATGGGTTGTTCTTTAGTTGAGAGATCATTATCTTTATCTTCTTCAGCTTCAAGTGATTTTCAGAGGAAGTTGCAGAAGAACTTGTCGATTAACCCGGCATTTTTTGTTCCTGTGCAAACGAGAAGGTCAGTGCATTTGAAGAAAAGAACTTTTACTACTCCTGTGGCAGCTATAAGTGAAGATTTGGTTAAGGCTTCTGTGCCTGCAACTGAAAAAGCTGTTAAATTTAAGGTTAGAGCGGTGTTGACTGTGAGAAAAAACATCAAAGAAGACTTGAAAGAACAACTGGTTAACCATTTAGATGCTTTCACTGATAAGATTGGGAGAAATGTTGTGTTAACACTTCTCAGTACTGAGCTTGATCCCAGTAAGTTCTTTTCTCTTTTCTCTATCAAGTTTTTGGCTGATGAATATTCATAATTTATTTTACTAAATTGGGTGTTTTTTTCTTTTTTGTGATTGTAGAAACAAAGGGTCCAAAGAGAAGTAGAGAAGCCGTGTTGAAAGATTGGTCTAAGAAATCAAATATTAAAGCTGAGAGAGTTCATTACACAGCTGACTTTACATTAGATTCTGATTTTGGGATGCCTGGTGCAATCACAGTTACCAATAAGCACCAAAAGGAGTTCTTTTTGGAGACGATAACCATTGAAGGTTTTGCTAGTGGCCCTGTTCATTTTCATTGCAATTCATGGGTTCAATCCAACAAAGATCATCCTGGAAGAAGGATTTTCTTCACTAATCAGGTATTATTCAAGACTTCAATTTTCCTTCTTTCTTTTTTGCTGTAGTGGGTTGTTGTTGTTTTCAATGATTATGACTTCTTGCAAAATGCCAGAGTACTGCCAGTTAGATTTCTTCAATTGGGTTAAGCAAAAGTCAAAGCCTTATGGTTTAGCTTTTGAATTTTGTCCCAGACAAAATCTTGAATCATTCAGAGTAGGCAGCTATAGAAAACTAAACTGATATTCAATGTTGTGCAATTAAAAATCAAAATTAATTAGGATTCATTCCATAAGGACTCCACATTAACAGAAAGAAGAAGAAAATCAAATCTTGATTCTGCATTAGTGATATTAATTTGCTTATAATTGGATGGGCCATCACTTCAAAGGTGGACCATGAATTCAATCATTCATTTTGTTTGTTTTTCTGTATAAGTCATGACAAGCCCTTCATATATGAATTTGGGAATCACTACCCCATTAACCACATCAAAAATCTTCAATTTATTTTGTATTTTTCTTTATTTTAAGTGCATCAATGGTAACTTAATTTGTTTTATGATAACTTAATTTTGAGCAGCCATATCTACCAAGTGAGACCCCTGAAGGGCTTAGAGTGTTGAGAGAAAAAGAGCTTAAAGATCTTAGAGGTGATGGCAAAGGAGTCAGGAAATTATCAGACAGGATTTATGACTTTGATGTGTACAATGATCTGGGAAACCCAGATAAATGCATTGATTTAGTTAGACCATCTCTTGGAGGTGAACAAAGGCCTTACCCTAGACGGTGTCGCACTGGTCGTGTTCCAACTGACACTGGTAAGTTTCTTGCTTATCGAAATTGTATGATCACTTGACCAACTCCTAAAAAAAGTTGAGGGGTATTTGAAAATTTAAAAAAATACATGATATATTATACTATAATCTTTATGGGTTTCAAATTGGTAAATGTGCCATGCCTACACTTTATGGCAAAGGAAATGCAAAGCTGTTGATTCCTTTCTTTAACAAAATGGGCAAAAGTGGTACATCTGTTATGGTCTTACTGAAAAAAAATGTAGAGCAAATAACTGACCAAATTAATCTGATACTAATTTTTTTCCATATATGCCGGCAGATATGCGTGCAGAGAGCCGAATTGAGAAGCCATTACCCATGTATGTGCCAAGAGATGAACAATTTGAGGAGTCTAAGCAAGACACATTTTCTGCTGGGAGGCTTAAAGCTGTGCTTCACAACTTAATCCCCACATTAAAAGCCAGCATTTCTGCTGAAAATCATGACTTCAACTTATTTTCAGACATTGATAGCCTCTACAGTGAAGGGCTCCTCCTCAACTTAGGATTACAAGATGGAATCCTCAAGAAACTCCCCTTGCCAAAGGTTGTTAGCAGAATTCAAGAATCTAGCCAAGGACTCCTCAGATATGACAATCCCAAAATTCTTTCCCGTAAGCATTCCTAACTCGAAAATTCTCTGCAAATTAAATCTAGAATTCTCTATGGTAAAATTATTCTAGTCAATGATACAACTCAAATCATACATTTTTTTGTTGCACATGAAATTATTTTTGTGAAGGGCAATGTGGTTGTCAATGTTTAGGCAATAATTTTAGTGAGTGCATGCTCCATGTTCTAGTGGACTAAGTGACACTGAGAAAGTCACATTCACTGATATTAGAGGAATATATATTAAGATTTTTTTAAGTGCCAGTAGTGGCTTGTAAAGAAGAAGATATTGAATCTAGCAAATGACCCACCTGCATATACTTTGTCTCCTTTCCTTTGCTCTTTCTCAGCCTATTAAACAGGCAAATTCCAATGCCACCAATCGCTTTCTTTTTTCTGTAAAGTGCTTTATCATCATGTACACATTTAACATGTGGGCATTTCTTAGTGGTGCTTTCTTTGTTCTGTAATGGGTTTGAGTCAATTGGTTATTATTTTAAATGAAAAGCCATGCTTCTTTGCTAAACCAGCATGTGATTCACAATTGTAGGGGACAAATTTGCCTGGCTACGAGATGACGAATTTGCCCGTCAAGTTTTAGCTGGTGTCAACCCAGTCAGCATTGAGAGGCTTCAGGTTTTCCCTCCTGTAAGCAAACTTGATCCCGAAATCTACGGTCCACAACAGTCTGCTTTAAAAGAAGAACACATTATTGGCCAACTTGATGGCATGACTGTTCAACAGGTAATTGCAGTTTCTAATAATCTTTTAGATGAGACCAAGTGTACCACATTATTTATCGGAGGACAGCGATTAATTGTTCTATTTTTGTAACTTTTTTCAGGCCCTGGAGGAAAACAAGTTGTATATAGTGGATCACCATGACGTTTACCTTCCATTTCTGGATAAAATAAATGCACTTGATGGTAGAAAAGCATATGCAACAAGAACCTTATTTTTCTTGACCCATCTTGGGACTCTGAAGCCTATTGCTATTGAGCTTAGCCTCCCACCATCCGGACCAAGTTTGCGATCAAAGCGTGTGGTTACACCTCCTGTTGACGCCACCAGCAATTGGGTTTGGCAGCTTGCCAAGGCCCATGTGTGCTCCAATGATGCTGGGGTGCACCAACTTGTTAACCATTGGTAAGCAAAATTATTCTTACACTTATTTGTAACACAATTTCGCTCGACATATATAAAATTAAATTTAAAGTAACTAAATTATTGAAACGATGTTGTGATTACAGGTTACGAACACATGCATGCTTGGAGCCATTTATACTAGGGGCACATAGGCAATTGAGTGCAATGCATCCCATTTACAAGCTTTTGGATCCGCACATGAGATACACATTAGAGATCAATGCCCAAGCTAGGCAAAACCTCATCAATGCTGATGGTGTGATCGAATCTTGCTTCACTCCCGGCCGCTACTGCATGGAGATTAGTGCCGCCGCATATAAAGACGGCTGGCGGTTCGACATGGAAAACCTCCCGGCCGATCTCATCCGCAGGTACATATTAATCTGCGATCTTAACACTAGTTTTTAGCATTGAATTTGAAAACGTTTCTAAAAACATTTTAACTCATTTCAAACAAATAAGTTTTAAATTCTATATCAAACATGTCCTGTTTGTGCAACGTTGGCAATAACTTAAGAGGGCAATGCAACCACATGTTCTTTCGTTAAGCTACATTGAATTGTAAAATCTTGAGTGAATCTAATTGATATGTGTTGATGATTTTAGGGGCATGGCAGTACCTGACCCAACGAAACCACATGGTCTAAAGCTTTTAATAGAGGACTACCCATATGCAAGTGATGGGCTATTAATTTGGTCAGCAATTGAGGAGTGGGTGCGCACCTATGTCAACCATTACTACCCAAATTCAAGCCTAATTTGTAATGACAGAGAGTTACAATTATGGTACTCCGAGTCCATCAAAGTGGGTCATGCTGATCTTGCCCAAGAAAGTTGGTGGCCCACACTAACCAACGGTGATGATCTAGTCTCTATTCTCACCACCATCATCTGGCTTGCATCCGCACAACATGCTGCACTCAATTTTGGGCAGTATCCATATGGTGGTTATGTTCCTAATCGCCCACCATTAATGAGAAGATTAATCCCAGATGAAAATGACCCTGAGTATGCTGTACTTTTAGCTGACCCACAAAAGTATTTCCTGTCAGCATTGCCAAGTTTGTTACAAGCCACAAAATATATGGCTGTGGTAGACACATTGTCCACACATTCACCTGATGAAGAGTACATAGGGGAGAGACAACAAATGTCAATTTGGTCCGGTGACGCCGATATAACCGAGGAGTTTTTCAAGTTCTCTGCGGAGATCAGCCGGATAGAGAAGGAGATCGAGAGAAGGAACACTGATCCTAGTCTTCGGAACCGGTGTGGTGCTGGAGTGTTACCATATGAGTTACTTGCACCAAGTTCTGAGCCTGGAGTAACATGTAGAGGAGTTCCAAACAGTGTCTCAATTTGAACACAAATGGTGTTTGATGATCAACTTAGGTATATAATTAAAATTATTATAACTTTGAGATGTGTTCCCAAAATAGTTGCTACTATAATTAGCTAGTATGATCATTTTTAAATATTAATTTTGTGTATCTAGATTGTAGTCTGGTGCAACCTGATTGCACTTTAAAACTTGGAGATATTGTATATGTGGATTGAGTTAAATGAATAAAATTGTAGCATATCATGTGCAGTTTCTAGATCGTAAAGTTTTTTTTTTTTTTTTTGGTAATGAATGTGTCCGGACCAGTTTACGCGTACTTTGACTAATCGTCGAGAGAGATTAACGTAACAATCTGTTAGGATCGCACATTGGAAGGAAAATGGGTGGACATATGGGTTATAAAGGTTTGAACACCCTCCCTTGACAAGCCGTTTTTACAAGGAGAGTTCTATTCAAGCCCAATAAGACCCACTACCTAGCCCAATTATTTAAGATATTGAAGTGAATTTCTATTAAATGGTATCAAAACGCCATGGTCCTGCGCCTACATGGCTACATTTGCGTGACAGGCTGACCTTGAGCTCGGGCTGTACCCTGAGGAAGGGCATGGAGGCCCGAGGTAAGGGGATCCGCGAAGTCAACCAAGGGGTAAGCGTGGTGGTATGTTAGGATCCCACATTGGAAGAGAAATGAGTGGGCATATGGGTTATAAAGGCTTGAATACCCTCCCTTGGCAAACCGGTTTTCTAAAAAGAGTTCTACTCAAGCCTAATAAGACCCACTACCCAGCCCAATTATTTAAGATATTGAAGTGAATTCCTATTACAATCCATCACGATAATCTCCTACTTAAATTGCAGATGTTCAGATGATGAATTGAGCATGAGACTGTGTGTCTATCCACATTCTCTCCAATTCGCGTTAACTATCTGAGCTACCCATAGATGGATCTAAATCGTAAAGATGCTATTTTGGTATTTACATTTTGCTAGGTTGAGATTACTCTCGTACCACACATTAAAAACTTCAAGATATTTGTATTATAAAATGACTTGATATATAAAATAATCCTATTATATGGCCGAGGATGACCCCTAGACGGCTAGACCAAAGCATAGCTACGGCCGTATAATAATGTAATGGACCATTTCAAATCATAACAATGTTATATCTATATACAATAAAACTACACATACAACATTATGTAATAAAAGATGATTGACTGATTTTAAATTAAAAATAAATTTTCATCCAATCATCTTTCACCACATAATGTTGTATGAGAAATATGTATAAAAATATTGTATGTGTAATATTACTCATCTATATAACAACTAAACAGACCACTTGAAGATATAAAAGCATTCACACCCATATCATAAAGTAACTACGCAAATATAACCAAGGGTGAAGTCTGAAAATTTATTTTAAAGGTCAAATTGTAATGTTTAATGAATAAGGGGGTTAGAGAATGATTAGGAATTCACATTTACGGGGGGCCAACTGTTAAAGTCAATAACTAAGGAGACCAAAAGGAAAAAAACTGAAAATAAGGACTAAATTAATATTCTATATAAGTTTTAAAAAAATTTCTGAAAGTAATTCTGCCAGGGGGAGCTACGTTTAGGGGCTTAGGGCAACCCAAAGTACAAAAAAAATCTTTAAATCTTATACAGGAAAATAACATTTTAAACCTATAAATATTGTTTTTTTCATCTGGCCACCCCTAGTCTTTGAAGATAACACTTTAATCCCTATAAATTAGGGATAGGCGTTGGACCCTCACCCGCGGGGGCCCACCCCACCCCGCCCTATTCGGGGTGGGGTTCACCCGCCAAAATCAGGTGTAGCTGCAAGTGCGGGTCTAAAAAGAAAACCGTCACCGGGTGCGGGGCGGGTGTGGGGATAGTATTGGTCCCACCCCGCCCTGCCCCCTCACCCGCACCCTCCCCAAAATATAATAAACTAATAATACTATAATTCTAATTAAAATTTTCAATGTAAAAGTGTGTTTGTTTGAAATTGTTCATTGAATTCTATTCATATGGTAAAATTAGTTCATGTTTTTGTAATTACTGCACTAGTCAAATTGTTTACCTTATCCAAAAAAATGTGAATAATTGAAAAGTTATTTTTCTCAACCTAATGAATATTTAATTTGAATAATCATATCTGATTAAACATGATATTATAATGCATTTGTTATTACATTTTTTTTTATTATTTTTCTAGATAAAACCCCGTTGAACGTGGCAGGACGGGATGGGGCTGGGTAGGGTGGGTGTGAGGGTCTCCCCTCTCTTATAGAGCGGATACATGACTTCTTTGTCAAACCCGTCCCCAAATACGGGTTGGGTGTAGGTATAGGCCTATAGGAGGTGGGTGGGGGGAATCAAACACCCGCACCCAACCCGCCCGTGCCCATCCCTAATGTAAATGCAATATTCTCATTATTTCTGCCCCATTAATCCTTATTCATTGAAGATAACATTGTTCACTAATAGTGGGGCTACCGCATGTGATTCATGTTTTTCATCAAATTTGATTCCACGTGTACAATCTATGAACCATAATATTATTTTTATTTATTGAATTAAATTTTTAGACTTAATATTTCATTTAGAGTTAATGACTGATCTCCCGAGATATGATATAATAATAAAAAACTCTGAGATTTTTGAAATAACAAAGTTCTCATGTCATTGTGATTGTAAGTAGGAATGACAATGGGTCGGGCCGGGCTGGGATTGGGTACCCCTTGGCTTGGCCCGTTGTTGAGACCGGTCATCACAGTCAACAAAATTAATTAATATTTTCTAATTACTGCAGTTAGCGGTAAGCAGGGTCGAATCCACATGGAGCAATTACTAACAACCTAATGTGTATTCAAGTAATAGAGATTAAAAAAAAGTTGATTTGATGGATAAATTATGCTACAGAACAAGTTGAGAAAATAAGAAGACACGTAATTAAAACTAATTC
>WYDK02000041.1:6526786-6537465 GCA_009867345.2 Toxicodendron radicans | reverse complement strand
CTCCAACAATTAAAATTCAGATTCCTCATTTACATCTCATAAATAAACAAAATAATAACAATAAAACCCAAAAACCACAATTCCTCCAAAATTCCCTCATTCTCTTAGCAACCAAATATAAACCACCAAAGCATTCACATTCACATTCTTCATTTACCTGAGCAGTGAGAGTTTTAATGGCCTGCTTAGTCCTCGGTGTTCCCACAACATCATCATCCTCCTCCTCCGGCGGCAGAGATCCATTCTTGTTCTTCAGCTGCTGCTGCTGTTGCTGCTTCGAACACGCTATACAAGTCAACATCTCCTCCAATAACTAACCACAACAAAACCAAACAAACAGATCGGATTCAATCCCTTCCATCACACATTCAAACAAAAAAAAACATACACACACACACACAGTAACGTTACCGTAACCAACAAACAAACAACAGTTCATTCACAAAACGATATCAGATTCGTACTGCTAAGCAACTAACCAACGAACTTCAACGTCAAACAAACATACAAACAAACAAACTACCACGGCAACGTTACCGGACCAGCTCCCGTCATATCATATAACAACAAAAGCATTTTAGTTTAGTTAGTTAGTTAGTTAAAGAGTGTGAGAGTGAGAGCTTACCGCGAGAGAAGGAATAGTGAAATTTGGTCGTCAGGTAACTGCAAGAACTTGACGAGATCAAACAGTAGAGAGAGAGAGAGAGAGAGACGAGGAGGAGGAACTAGGAAGAAGAAGAAGAGAAGTGACCGTTAAGGCATGGTTAACGGCGAGTGGTGAGGCAAGTTCTTGATTGTTTAATTTAATAATTGCTGTGCTGTGTTGTGTTGCGTTGGTGAGAATGAGTAAGATTTAAGAAAGAAAGACGCAGAGGCAGGGAAATGGAAATAAACAAATAAATAAAATAAAAATAAAATGGTTGTCTTTGTTAACGTGAGGAAGATGAGAGAGACTGATAGCTATGGAGATTTGGGCAGCCAGTGGGAAGTGGTAGTAAATTGATATATATAATTTTTTTTTTAGTTCAAATGGGCCCCACTTTTCTGCACGACCGTTTTCATATTTGAAAATTTTTTTAAATATTTGACAAAATATGAATATATAAATTTATAATAAAATTATTTTTAATGAAAACATCGAACATATTTATTATTGTATTATTTTATGGGTGACGTTTTATATAAACACGTCAAAATTTTAATATTAGAGGTGTCCATGGGTATCGGGTAACCTGAGAACCGGCGGGTACCCATCCGTCGGTTCCGGGTAAGAACCGGAACCATTGAAATAGGGTCCGGTTCCGGTTCCCCTTTGCCGGAATCGGCCGGTTCCTGTTCCAGTTCCGGTTCCAGTTCCAGTAATGTTGGAACCAGGAACCGGAACAGGAACCTATAAAACAGGGTACCCGGAACCGAAACCTGTAAAACAGGGTACTCGGAACCTGTAAAACAGGGTACCCAGAACCTATAAAACAGGGTACTCGGAACCGGAACCTATAAATTGGGTTGTATTTGTTAAATTTAAGGGTGCATTTGTCAATTTTTAAACTTTTAGGGACATGTTTGTAATTTAATAGGGTACCCGGAACCTATAAAATAGGGTACCCGGAACTGGAACCTGTAAAACAGGGTACCCGGAACCTATAAAACAGGTTCCGGTTCCTCCAAAAGTAGAACCGGAACCGACCGGTTCCGGTTCCGGTTCCCATTTTTAGGAACCAGCCGGTTCCGGTTCCGGTTCCCTAAAAATTGGCGGGTACCCACCCATGGACACCCCTACAAGGACGTAGTCGATATTTCTAGTTAGTGGGATCGAAAGATTTAAGTTGATAAATTTACAATAAAATATATATTGAAGTAATAAATATAAAAAACGTAATCTAAAAATTTAATTTTAAAAGTTATAGATACTAAATTATCAATTCTATAATTGTCCTCAACGATTTTTTATATTCCGAAAACATTGCATAATTTCTTCATTGACAATGTCATCAAATATCTCTCTCTTAGTATATGTAATAAAACAATCATTTAACAATTGATCTCCCATTCGATTTCATAGTCGAATTTTCATCTCTCACATTAAAATCTATTAATTTTATCTTCCAATTTCAAACTCATTTATTAAACTCAACAAAAACCAAACGTATTACCCAAAATTAAGCAAACTCAGCTCATTCAACATACAATTATGCTAATTATATACATAAAATGATAAAAACTATCTAAGACAACATAGCTCATGATCTTTCATCAATTAAGAAAGATAGAAATTTTTTTTTTAAGCAAAATAACAAAAACTGATCATCATCTTACCTTGTGACATTCAAATGAGTAGTATTTCTTAATTAATCTAACCAAATGAAGAATAACGTATGAGAGAAGAGAAGAGGAGAGGAACTGAAGAAGAGAAAAAACGTAAAAAATTGTTAATTAATTTAGTCAAAATTATTAATTACTATAAAATATATCCCTATTTTAATTAAACTCATGATACTTTGGCTACGTCACCTGATTGCGTGTATACTTTTTACTAAAACTTAAATAAAGTGTTGAAAACTTTTAACGATAGAATATAATATTGTTGAAAAAGTTAGATTTACTTGGGAACACTTTTTTTTAAACGTATTTTTAGCAATGTTTTATAGTGTCACTCTAATAGTGATCATCTTGCGCAAGAATTTTAGTTGTCACAAAAACTTATAGAAAAGTTAGTATATTATTGTTTTGTTATAATGATTCTCATGTATTTTCTTTTTAATCTGTGAAAAAACGAATGTCTAATCTGAATAACAAAACTACGCAATAAATATATCGTAGCATATAAAAACGATGTTGTTTTGATATTGTGAGGATATCAAAAATAACATCGTTTTCTCTCTAATTTGTTAAAAAGAATTAGCCCAAGTAAACTTTGTTAACCAAACATGTGATTTTGTAGTTTCCAAAAGCTTTAGAATTGAGATACAAACATTTTGATGCCTAGAAGCTAATTACAATTAAAGACATGTTTATACAAGAAATACGTGAACACAAAAATATTCATCAACAGTTTCCTTTTATTTTCTATTTTTTCGTTTATTAAAAAAAAATTAATAGTACCTATACATGGATTATAATAAGTGATTTGAAATCCGGACCGGACTGATCGATTTGACTAGTTCGACCTTCGATCGACTCTTTCTCCGATCATGGGACACCTTAAACCCGGTTTCAGCCGTTAGCCCAAATTGACTCGTAATTGAACCTGTAGAATAGTGCCGAATCGCCGGGTCAGAGAACTGGTGGTTGGCGACAACTACTGCAGGTGGGTTGAGGAGGACGACGTTTGAAGCTGTGAAGGGACGAGGTGAAGAGGAAGGCTGAAGGTGGTGTTGGCGTCGATGATCACAAGGCGGCCGATCAGTCCGAGTGGTGTTGATCGGCTGGAAATCGTCGAAAATGGAGCATATTTCGCTGTGTCTGGAGGATTGGGAAAAGCAGGTGGGCACCATGAACAATCAGAAAAAGGTTGGGGGTTGATCTGGTGTGGACGCAATTGGGGGCTTGTGGGTTGTGGCGGCTAGAGTTTTCATTTCCAGATTGTAGGGGTGTGTTTGCTGGATTTCAAACCTGTAGGGACTAATGGTAATTTTGCAAGGTTGTGTTTGTTGGATTCAAACTTACTGGATATGTGACGTCACCGGTCTGACTGTTCGGACCGGCCCCTTGACCGTGTCAAATCCCGATTCGGATTTAAAAACATTGATTATAATCACTACTGTAATTTAAATGTTACCTTTTACAGATTCATTGAATTGGTCCTTAAAAAATTATTTAACTTCAAAGATTAGATACCCTACTTATTTTAGAGGCCAGTGACCTATCATGTTTGGCATGCAATGAATTTCAGAGAAAATGAAGCAAGTGAAGTTTTTCATTGAGTACATGCTTCCAAATGTCTTATAAAGAAAAAAAAAAGAATCTTTGTAATTAATTTCTTAGCTGTCATCTTCGAAAGTTATGTTATAAAATAAGTGTAAAAATGAAAAATAATGGTCATCAGAGCTTCAGAAAGAGAGAAATGGAAGACGAAGGCAAACAACAAGAGAAGAAGAGTCTACATAGTGAAGAATGTGATGAGGAAATAGAAGAGAATCCATTCATTCCAGACCAGATTATAAATTTTTTTAGCTCTGTGAGTTTTTTTCTATCTTTTCCCCCCTCTAAAATTACACTCAATAATTATTATTTTCTTTTTCTTATGATGTAAGTTCATATTTTTATCAATGTTCTTTTATTTAATTGCATGGAATGATATATTCACTCTCCCTTTTAATATGTATATATGCAAGTATGTTCACTAGATTTTCTAATCTTGTATTACGATTTTTCTTGAAATGATGATATTTTATTTTATGCTTCTATATCTTGTAATTTTCTAAATCTTTATTCACCCAAAAATAAAATTACGCAAAAATAATTTTGTATATGGGAAGACTTTAATGTTTTCAATATATATATATATAATTAAGAAATATTGGTATAAATAATCTTCTCCGGTCCAGATACACTCTAAATCCGGTTTTAGCCATTAACCCGTGTTTTAATCGCTGAAACAATGTCGAATTGCCGGTTCAACAATCGGGTCAGATAACCGCCTTCGCATCACCGCCAGAGAGAGACGCCTTGCGTTTCTTCTTCGTGTGCCGCACCATGCGACTACGACCAACTGCTCCTCAGCCACCCCACCATCCACAAACACACTCAGACCTCATCAACTCGGCCATCCCACGCACCTCTAGCACCACCCTTACAACCCTCTCAACTGATCGAGCCGCCAAATCCACCCACCCGCAATCGCTAGCATGTTCTTGATTGCTGTGAGTTTGTTTGGTTTTCTTTGATTGTTGGGAGATTGTTGTTTGATTTTGTTTGATTGTTGGGAATTTTGGATTGGTTTGTCCAATGTTGGGCTGATTTGGGGTGGATTGTTGTTGAGGTGGCTAGTGATAATTTCTCAGGAGTATGTCTGTTAAGTTTCATACTAAGGTTTCATGTTGACGTCACCGGTCCGACTCACCAGTCGGATCGCCCAACCCAGAGACCGACCCCTTAT
This sequence comes from Toxicodendron radicans, assembly GCA_009867345.2. Taxonomy (NCBI): domain Eukaryota; kingdom Viridiplantae; phylum Streptophyta; class Magnoliopsida; order Sapindales; family Anacardiaceae; genus Toxicodendron; species Toxicodendron radicans. The sequence goes on along the minus strand of WYDK02000041.1, from coordinate 6,532,367 downwards.
CTAGAAGGAATTGTATATATAAAGTTAGATTCTAATGTGTTAAACTACCATTTTGCATATGTTACATTTTGATTATTACAAATTCTTTTTTATTTTTATTTTTCTAATGTTCTGTTTTTCTTTGTATAATATATTACTTAAGCATATTTTCTAAATATACAGGAAGAAGTAGGGGAAGTTGTGGAGGTTCAAAACCCAGGAAAGGACACTATTAAAGAACATGCTAATTCCAAAGGAAAAATGATCATGAGTGGCGAACAATATGAAAAGTGAGTAAACTTAAAACCTTAATGTATATACTTGTGTGTCTATATAGAATACATAAGTATATATGTGCTATCATTCTTAACAAGATAAAGCATATCCAAAAAAAATATTTGACCCTTAGAATTGTACCTTCATCTTTTTGAACTTCTAATTTAACTGAAGACACCAGCTGATGAATGTTCTATAAACATTAGTTGAAGTAATTTGATTTGAGAGCTAAATGAATGAAAAAAATAATGTTTGGTTAGACACTTTTTATGTAATTAAGTTTTGAGATCCATATGAATAATTAATGGTGAGACTGTGTTGGAAAAACAACTTTTGTTGACAGATTTTTTGGTCAGTAAATATATATCAAGGCCAACAAAAACAAAATTTCTCACCATTTCATTGCTACTTGTGCATCACCAAAAAAGAAAAAAAAAAAATCATCGGCAATTGTATATGAGCTTTTATCCTAGCATTTGATTTAAGCAAGATTTGCAGCTTGTTACCCTTCATCTCTAAAGCCAAAATATCCACTTATAATTGAAGTACAAACAAATTATATGTTTATTAATTAAAATATATAATCTATTAATATCAACTAATCTTTCGTAATACAATCAACGAAACTCTTTAATTTAGCATTATAAGGAGTTCAAATGTATATCACATAAATATGACAATTACGAAAGGAGCAACAGGTTTGAAGAAGAGAAGAAAAAGTTTATTGAGATATTATCTTCTGGAGACAAGTGCATTAGTTCGCCATTAGAACTAGAGATCCCAATTTGGCAACCTCCCTTGGATCCGAGCAAGGTACTTCTTCTTTTTAAAATTTTTTTTCTTTAGTAATTTAATTATTAATCTTTTAAATTACATCTTACATAACAAAGTTTAAATAATCCTAAACTTTTAGGTAGAATACTAATTAACCAATGGAGTATTGTTTATCTTTCATATTTTGCTTATTTATTCTGATTAATGGCTGTTAAGTTACCATCCCATCTAAAAGCTCAAGCCCTTCACATTAAATTTGAATTTTTTTTTTTATTTCCTTTATCCAATTTGTAAAGCAGAATTTGAACTTGAGATTTTTGGTTCCAATACCATGTTAAGTTGTCATACCACCTATCAGTTTAAGTGTTTAGGTGGGATGACAACTTAACGATGACTATACACACATCACAAATTGTATTTAGTGTTTTAATCATTTGTTATGTATAGAGTTTCCAAGTCTTTGTACTTTGTAAATATAGAACTCTTTGAACTAATATTTATTAAACTACAAGGAAATGTATAGACTTTAACTCTAAATGCGTCAAAAACTACCATTTTGATTATTACAATTTTTTTTTATTAGTTTGAGTCATTCATAAAGCGATTTGAAAGTATTTATTTAATAACTCGAAATCATGCATTTTCTTTAAGTAACACACTATTTTTAGTCTATACTCTATAGTTAGAATTAAATCTTTTGAGTAGATCAAAAGTACAATTAAAACATCATGATGTAAGATATATTTATAAATTCTTTCTTTCTTTTGTTTGTGATTGTGTTGGTATTTGCAATTTATTTCTCAATGCTTTGTTAAGTTAGAAGATATTGGATTAATTATCTTGGTAAGCTAGAAGTTTACTAGTTTAGTTATTATAAAGCACTTCAAAAGTTATATTACAGACCAAAAAAAATTTCTCTACTAAATATTGGCGGAATTAAGGATGACATGGATATAATATTATCCTTACTTTTTTCTTTTCTTTTCCCTTATGTTCTCTTTTTCTTTGTATAATATATTCCTTAAGCATCAGTTTTGAAAATCCAGGAAGAGGAAGAGGAAGTTGTGGATCTCGAAAGTATAGAAAAGGACAATATTGAAGAACATGTTAATCCCAAAGGAAAAACGATTGTGAATGATGAACAACATGAAAGGTGAGTAAACTAATTAAAACCTCTATGTATATATAACTATAACTAATTTATTAACTTTGCTTCACCCTGTTGTGACTATCCTAGCAATTGATTTAAGCAAGATTTGTAGCTTGTTTACCTTCATGTGACCTGATGGTAACAAAGTTAAAAATATAAGTACCATTAATCAATGCAAATAAGAATTTCTTCTTAATCTCTAAAGCCAAATACCCACCTATGATTGAAGCACAAACACACCATTTTTATTAATATCAGCAAATCTTTCTTATACAATCAATGAAACTCTTTTTTTTTTTTTTTTTTTTTTTTTTTTAAATTAGGCATCATAAGGAGTTCAAATATATATCACATAAATATGACAATTTCCAAAGGAGGAATAGGTTTCAAGAAGAGAAGAAAAAGTTTATTGAGATATTATCTTCTGGAGACAAGTGCACTAATTCACCATTAGAACTAGAGATCCCATGTCGGCAACCTCCCTCGGACCTAAGCAAGGTGTTTTTTTCTTTTTAAAGTATTCTCATAACTTGATGTTCATTTCTTCTTATTCTAAAGAATTTAAATTCTCATATAATGTTCAAATATGTATCAATCACAGATGATGTTGTTGAAAGTCTCGAACGTATTCGGTATTCAGCCGAGACCATTTGATCCTGAGACATATGTTGAAGAAGAGGATGAAAATATGGCTGTTGCTGCTGCTTCTGATGATGATGCTAATCCGAAGAAACATTCTTATCTACCAAAGAATGTTATTCGTTGGAGGGAAGTCGAGAATCAAGATGGCACAATCACTGTTAGTCAAATTTTCTTTATACTCAATTCTTATCATAACGCCTTCTATTAAAAGCATTATTTTCAATGCATATAGTAGTTTAGTTTTGCAAAAATTCCAGGTGTTTGTTGGCGTAGCCTGAATTTCATAGTGGGGTGGAGATTTTATATTGTGTGTTTGGACAGAGAGAAAGTTGGAGAAAATGTGGGAAAATAAGTAGTAACTAAGAGAACCTAATAACTACTCTTGAAAGCCAGACTCACACAATAGAGGAAATTGCTTGAAATTATATGCATATGTTTATCTTTAATTGTTCTTGCATTATCAACATTGGTTCCTGCATAATCACTAATTTATTGTTTGATGATGCACATTGAATTTAGAGAATAAGATTGCAGAGTTTGTTTTGAAGAAGTGCTTATATATAATCTTTTATCGAAATCTGTTTATATGGAAACTTTTCGGTGGGATGAAAAAATGTTTATTCGTTCAATCACAATGTTACTATGTTTAATGTAAATCGCTTACTCATAAGTTTTAGTTGAATCGGGTGTATGCGTTCATCCTATTGAAGACTTTTCTTATCTTTTATAATTTTTTATTGACATTTGTTTATAATTTTTTTTTAATTATATTATCAATATTTCTCTTCTTGGCTTAGCTACATTCATAATCTATAATTGAAATATGCTCTTAATTAATTAACTTTAATTTATTTTGTAGAGAGAAAGTAATGCACGGTTTATAAGGTGGTCTGATGGAAGTTTTCAGCTACAGATAGGGGATGAAGTTTTTGATGTAACAAAGCAAGACATAGAAAATGAAAACAATCATCTCTTCCTGCGACATGATGAACAGGTAAATTTGTTTTTAATCCAAATTTATTCTAATATAACTTATTAGTTTGATGTCTAATTCTGTCATTAAAATTGTGTATTTAATATTATTTTCTGTATGAGAAAATGATAATTCCATCCATGAAATTTGGCTTAATATTAGATCTAGTAGAATTATTTAATAACATTATGAACCCTATAGTGACAACTTATAATTTTTTTTTTTCTATTATGAGTATTGGTCTAACATATGTTGAGCCCTCACCTACTAGAACTTGAGCCATCATCTACTAGCTTAAGTTTTGAGATAGGATGACAACTTAACATGATATCAAAACCAAATGTCTCAAGTTCAAATCCCACATACAAACTGAATAAAGAAAAATGAAAAAAAAATTCAAGTTTGATGTGAGGGGTTTGTTGGTCTAATATATGTTGAACCCTTATCTACTAGCTTAAATTTTTAGGTGGGATAACAACTTAATAATAAATATTTTTGTACGTAGATCAAACCTCAAGAAATAAATTGTAATTTATCAAGTCTGAGAATATTGTCTTAATTAATTTGTAATTGCTATTACCTATTAGATTAACATTATTATGTAAAGTTGTTAATTCCTATATATATTTTTATATTAACTTCTACTATAATAAATTAATTATGCAGGGAATCATGGAGGCACAAGGAAAAATTCAAAACAAGCTAATTGTAATGCCATCATCTTTATCTTCTTCTTCTCATAATTCATTGACTGCTCACATTGACTCTCAACAACCAAAGAGTCCCAAGGTTAAGAGCTGCCTCACAGAAATTGATCCAGAATGGGTGATGATGCAAGAAGCTAGAAAGGTGATAATCTATTGATCATTTTTTTTTTAATTAATCTGAGTAGAGCTTATATATTGAAGTAGAGTTTTTATTAGAGTCCAGCTTGTTAATTGCTTAGTTAAGAAAATGTAAAAAAGTTTTCTAGTGATTGTTTATCAAAAAAATTTTAATATACAATGATAGATTTCAGTCAAATTATAAGGTACAATAAATATATTTTTGAAATTTCAAACACTTTATGTAAGCTCAAACAGAACTTATAGGATAGGATCAGCTTCTTTCATAAGCTACAAAATAATTTATTTAAAATCTTATAAACACTTTTGAGTTGTGACCAACAACTTAAAAAATTTCAAAAGCACTTGTAACTTTAAATAAGCTCTTTTAACTAATAGACAAAGTATCAAATTCAAAAGTTTTTATGGGTTCAATATATATATAATACTTGACATGTTTTTCTGCAATAAATAGATCTTCTTATAATTAGTATCATTATTTAGTGTTATAATTTAATGAATATCATACCATGGTAAAATTTGCAGGCTGAGGAGAAGAAATTCCAAGAAAATGAAGAGCGTCCGAAAAAGAAGAAGAAGACCAAAGCAAGTGCAACAATTTCAAAAGAAGAAAAAAATGAAGAGGTTCCAAGCTCGACCTAGTTTAATTATTTCTAGCTTGGATTAATAATAAATTTCGGTACCAATAGCACTAATTATAATGTGCGCAACTCTTATTTAAGTTTATTAATAATCCTTGGATAGAACTTAATTAATACCAGGGTGGATTGTTAAATAAAAATATAACACATTCAAACTTCTTTAATTATAATATTTTGATATTAGTATAATTACATATTTGTTTGAGTTTCTGACTGTGATTCATATTAGTAAATCTGAAATGCTAATATCAGGTTTAATTCTCTAGATTTGATTCACTATCTTCTTCTTTAATTATAATTA
>WYDK02000041.1:6479118-6491505 GCA_009867345.2 Toxicodendron radicans | reverse complement strand
AACCAGCAACAAATTTGTAAAAAGGCAAGAACCCAAAAAAGAATTACAATGAACAATAAAAAGAATTGGCCAAACGGATATTTGCTTCATGGGATATTCTATTATAATTACAAATTGGACTAGAGAAAGCCATGTATATGCACAAGGTTTGCAGGACTTCATCATCCTTGGAGATGTCGACGAGGACTATGATGGCTCGTTCATTCGGTTTTCATTCTGATCGTTGTAATAAGAATGTGAAGCCTGAATTTTCGCGAATTAGGGGTGGAGGGTCGATGTCGGCTATCTCTATTTGCTCTATCGACTTGGAAATATCGTCCACCGTGAATGGGATGCTGCATATTTTTGAAAAAGTAAATTATTAAAAAAAGGCACGTTCTTGGTTTACAGCCATAGAAATGCATGAGATCAGGAATTTTTTGGTATTAAACATATGTCTTTGTTGAAAATTGTTACCTTGAGTCGTCGTCTAGTAAAAAGGAACTGCTGACAGCATTGTTTGAGTCCTCAGTCATCATCACTCTCATACTTGAGATAACCTGCAGTTAGAGAAGATTCTTTCGGTGAAACATGAAGTAAAGGGTTCCCGATTCGAAAAGCAATGAGGAAATAGAGAATGTGCAACTCATGATTAGGAATCTGACTTACGTCCGAAGATACGCTGTGTGTACCATATTTGTCATCCCAGTACATTGTACTGATCCTGTAAAGTTGCTGTATGCTAAGAACCTGAAAGAATCACAATTGAGAGAGTGTAAGAACAAATGACAGCACATACATGAACTCCAACAGACGAAAGGCAGAGAGGGGATAAGTTCGAAGAACAGAGAAGTTACTCACCGGGCAAAGATCATTTGTTATTTCTTTTAACGTCTTCTTGGGCTTCTGATGAATGACCTGGTTTGGCAAAGTATTTGGAACAACGAATAATGGTTAATAAACAATATCGAGGGAAATAATATCCGCATTTCAATAAGATGAGGTAAATAGACAACCAGAAAGCCGACTGCTTGTCTAATATGCCTTAGCTCATCCCATGCTGAGCCTGCAAACTGAATGTATAACAGATATGTCAGTTTCCGATAGACAGAGACAAAGAAAGACTACAAATTATAACTGATTTCACCTCCTCGGTTGCTTCATGGTACCACTGTTCCAGCTCAGCCAGCCCAGCTTTGACATACTCCCCATTGCTAAATGAGCAACATTCACGTCGTAGAAGAAGACTGCAGATAAAATTTGAACACGATTTAATAGTGTTTAAATTTATATTGAAGCAGTGTTATGAGAGTAAGAACTTGGATTTTCGTTGCCTTTACCTGTTAAACAATTGGACATTGATAAATGAGAATATTTGTGTAAAAACCTTGCGAACTAGGAATGAAGGAACCTGTCCAGTCATATGAGAAGAGAGTGATGATATAAACAGGAAAGAAAAACCTTTAGACAATCCTTTTGAAATTTACACTCACAAAGTTTGCTCTCATTGTCTTCAAGTAATTATTTAGGCTTTTCACAATGCTTTGCCAGTGTGCAATCAGAGCCTGTTGAGCTACAGCATTAGCTTGGGCACGTCCCTTCACTAAACTAGCCCGTGATGTCCTAGGTGCCTGCATTGGAATTTATGAACCATGAAATATATCATATATAAGTTGCATTGCCAAGCAAGAGAGAAAACAAACAATCCAAACACAATAGGAAATAGCTCCTTAAGCTACTCAACAGATTCAATCATATTATCATGATCAAAAGTAAAAGACAAAAGGTATATCAGTTACCTGGATACACAATCCAAGCAATGGGGATATTTCTTTTTTCAAATTGTCTCTTATCATTCCATATATCTTCTCAAGGAAGGCTGTGAGTTGTTGTTTAAAAAGCAAAGCTGGATACTTCGCTTCAACTTGTCGCAAGTCATCTATTCCACCAAGCATACGACTTTGAAGGAATGAGAAACCAGCACTTTGTGGAGAAGCTCGAAGTCCCTTTAGGGAAAAAAAAAATGATGAACTGAAAAGATGAGGTACATGTAAATATAAAAACTTCAAATAAAAAATAGCTCTTACTTGAGACATTCTTCCAAGTAGAGAAGTTGATGTTGTTCGCCTTCGCTGTGGAGTTAAGCTTGCTGCTCCACTTGCTTTCAATGTGCGTTGAAGTAGCAACAGCAGTGTGGATGAGTTTGATAACCAATAGGACAATTTGTCATTGTTATCTTGGACCTTGGGTAGGGCAATAACATCAAACATCAATAAAAATTCATATATTAAATCATTATAGAAACATATATGATCAAACATGTCATTCATTAGCTTCCATGAAAATATATAACTCGGTTAAACAAGGCTAATTTCGTCAGGTTTAATATGGAACACTGATGAGTTAGTTACATGCTTCATAAACAAGACGAGAATTAGACTTACATCTATTGCAGTGCTTATTGTTTGAATAATACGATCAAAGACACTGGTTCTATCAACCTCAAATGACCTCCAATGAAGGAGGCACTTATATATCAGACAAGCAGCAACAGGCTTTCGCCCAGAGAATCCAAGATCTTGCGAAACACATTTAATAAGAAGGTCTTGATTCTCCTGCAACAGGAAAGAAGATCATATGAGAACACATGATGCACATGAATCATGCCTCTATAGAATTTTGATACTGATAACTAGTGCATACCTGTTGCTTCTCATTAAGAGATTTTTGGGGCTTTTCCTCAGTTTCCACTTCCCGTAGACTAGATACAGCAAGTACTGAATCCTGCTATATCCAGGAAGAGTTGGTACAAAGTTTCAGTGTCTTTTCATATTGGAATCTAAGATAAACCAGAAGTGATATATAGCTCTTACCGGCACTTTCCTCATTTCTCCATTTAGCACATTTCCATTCTCTGCAGTCCTCTGCAATTCAAAAATAAAAGTCAACATATATTTTCATAAACATATGTTAACTTGATGCACAGCAAAACATGCAATATATACCTGAATGATTGTTGTTTTTGGCCTTGCACTTAATGCTCTACCAGTTGGTGATATGGCAAGTGCTTGTTGGCGGAGTACTTGATTCTCTGATTCCAAATTAGAAACCTTCTCTGCTAGTCTGCATCACCGAAAGAAAATAGTTAACAGGGTTTGAAACATGTCAAACTAAGGCTCAATAACAAGCCTAATCTGGAAAGCATATAATTTACTGAATATATAGACAACATATGTTTTTGCAGAGAATATTAACATCCTCCAAACAAACATGGATCAGCATTATAATTCTTGCGTTTTAGGTCACCATGTTTTCTCCAAATCTAAGTGATGTAGGAGGTTCTGGCATAAATCTGACAGACTATTCAGTTTTTTTTCCCTCCTGTAGTATGGTTAGTCACATCTAGAAGAGACAGAAGAGGAGGTCGAGACGACTGAAAAGTAGATTGCAGTAAATATAATTTGATATGAAGCTGACGGGCATAGCTTTAAACTTCTATTCCTTCCCCGGGTATCTGTTTATCTGTTTACAAACCTCTGTGTTGAATCCTGAAGATGGTCAACTTTCTTATCTGAATTTTCAAGTTTCTTGATCAGTTCCTCATTTTTCGCCTCAGCAGCTGCATGAGCTTGTTTTGCCTCTTCTGCTGCTTGTGTTTTCGATTGCAGCAAAGCCTGTACATGTGAAAATGTTCATTAGACCCATGACTTCAATTTTTTGTCCTTTCAGCAAATTGTTCAGTGCACTACAAACTGTCTCCAACAATTATTCTCTAATACCGTTAGTTTCACACCCTTGATGCTTCCAGCAAATATTCAAGTATGAAATTTGGTTCTAAATAACTTATGCACACATATTTGTTTAGCATACAGTATCAATACCAAGACTTGTCTCACATACTTGCACAATAATCCAATAGAACCACAGAAAACAATTAAGTTATCCACAGCAGCATGATGGTCTATATCAGCCTTTAATAAAATTAATCACCATGAAATAAAATTCTTGCTATGTATGTAAGCTATACTTCTCATAATCCCACCAACTTAGTAGGTCTACCTTCAAGTTTTCAACTTCAGATGTTAATGAATTAATCTTTTCAGTATCTTGAACTATAACAGGGGTTTCTTTAATGACAGGAGGAGCTTCCTTAATGGCTTTTCGAGCCGCCTCTCGTTCTTTGATAACCATAGCATTAGCTTCTTCAACTTTAGATTGCATAGCATGCAATGCATCCTGCAACTTAGCCATTTCTTGGGCTTTTGCCTCCTCAAGATCAGTCTGCCAGAATACAGCAAAATGGAATTAGAATGCTAACCCTTGAGAATTGTGTATACAAAAGAATATACATGTCAGGAGAATCACAATACCCTTAATCGCTTTTCAATTTGCAAACGCCAGGTAAGTTCCTCCACACGCTTTTCGAGCTTATCCTTTGCTTCCTTAAGAGCTCCTGTCTCTCTAGCAGCCTAAGTAAATGTCAAGTAAAAGATAGCATTAGTTCTGATTCTCTCATTTACAACCACAAGTAGCATCAAAAAGTTACAAGAAGTACAAAACAACACTAAGCGTTAAAATCCAACCATTTTAAGCATTCTGAGCTCTCTTCTGGCAACCCTACACCTCCAGCCACACTGAGAAACAATAATTGCTCTCTGAAGTCTCTTATAATAAGAATAAGCTTGGTGACAACGCCAGTGAGCCTGTTAATGAACAGTACATAATAAACTAAGATTCAGTAATTTTATTTCACAAATCAAAACAAGGAGTTAAATCTTATTTTGAGAACCGGAAATGTTAATTAATCTTGTAAGGTGAGTTGCACACCATTAAAAGAATAATAAATACATGAATAAATGGTCAAGTTACAGAACAGTGATGATACCTGGATGATGATAGCAGCTTTAGTTTGCTTCCTAAATCTAAACTCATTGCGTGCAACCATTGCTCTTAAGCCTGTCTGCAACGTTATCGCAGCTGACCTAACTGTTAAATATAACGTCCTGGCAACATATAGCCGGAAATTCTTCTGGATCTTCAGAGCTGCAGCTTCCCGTCGCAACTGTTCATACAGTTTACGAGCCGTTTCACCTACAAAATGTGAGACATAGTATATCTTCTGTTACTCAAAGGTATTGACATAATCTCCAGTTAAGGAATCCATACTGAAATACAAGATGCAACTTCCACTCATTTGGGTAATAACAAACACATTTGTCATTGAGATACCATATCTCTAGCAATAACCAGTTGATGCAGAACCGAATAATCATTTGAGGCAGATTATTTTAACAGAATCCAAAAGAAAATACCTCGCAGATAAGATTGCAACATAGTAGCGGCATTACACAATGAGATGAACTCTCTGCGAGCAATATATGTACGGGATTGCCGTTGAATGATTCTGGCAGCATTACCCAGCACCTCTGCCCTCCTAGCATCCAACTCGGCCATCTGACCAGCTCTCAGGAAAACCTTCGTTTTACCTATCTGCAAAGCATGCATGCATAAAGACCATCATTAACACACTGATACACATGAGTAAAGAAAAAGACCTTTTTGTTTTGGTAAATAAGCAAAACAAGAAATATAAGAACTTGATAAAAGGAATTATAATTAAATACTATTGAAAGTAGTAACCAGCATTCAACAAAAATATCATAAATACAGCAGTACCAAATTAAGGAATAATGAAAACAATAAAGGAAAAGTGTGATCACCTGGTATCCTTTAAGTCCTTTTTTATCAAGAATCATCTGGCATGCAACCTTATCATCATAGCTGTATCAAAGGGAAAAAAGTGCATGAAAACCTAATTAATATCAAACAATTTTTTTACTTCTATCATCACGGAAAATCGGAAGAAATTATGATACTAATGAGACTTACTTTCCCTCCAAAACTTCAGGGGCAAGTAGACCGAAACGATTCAGGAACTCATAAAAGGTACGCCTGGTAGGATAACCCGCACAACTGATCCTAATTGCCTCAAGAACACCCTAAAAAGTATAAGGGAAAGCCAATCTACTTTAAGAGATTAGAAAAGCTAGAAATTTTAACAAGCAAAATAAAACTAAGTCTCATAAAAGGTTTGACAGGTTATTATAAAGCACTGGAAGGCATGCATTAAGCACAATATACTCACACCACAGCGTAATTGTTGAATGACATTGAAATTCTCAAAAATAGCAGGCTTTAGAACATTATTTGGCTTTACACATCTGATGTAGTGAGGTTCTGTTGCACTCAAGGTCTCCATCAGAGATTGAAGTTGTAACTGCAGTTTAGACAATTGGATATATGACAACCTGTTAGTGCACTGCTCTACTAAATCCAGAAAGATTAAGAACCTAGCCACTTTGCGCTTTCAATATGATAGATACCCACTCCCAACTCAACCAACCAAAGTAAGAACAACACACAACAATCAGGTAAACCTAGAAAAATACAGTCAGAACAGTAGCCAAAAACCAGAAAATGCAGTCAAGTATATTTATATTCTAGCAAACAGAATACACCAAATAACTAAACTTAGCAATCACTACCCCACAGAACAATCAAAAGGAACAGCAAACTCAAACAACAGAAATCAAAAACTAAGGCTGGTCTTCGAGGGCCAACTCCTCCTAGATAGTGCTAGACTTCGAGGGCCCACTCCCATTTTATTCTATTCTTCATAACAGAATTCTTCAATCATCCACTCCCTTAATGCCATTTGTCCCTCCCTAACCCATCCTTAACTCCTCACGCACAAAGAACCTTCCTGCCAAGTGCCAACTGCACCACAATCCCCTACTTCACACCCTTATGTCTCCTACAATTGACCAACATATTAGAGGTCTCATCACAATACAACATAAACCACTAGGGAACTAGAGACTGCTCCAACACCATCACAGATAATCAAAACAAGGGAATTAGAAAAGGTAATGCACACACATTACCTTGAAACGTGATCCTATGGAAGAGAATTTGGATGATTTTGATGTTTCTTCTGGAAGTGGCGGAAAGAGACCTGCCACAAAAGAGCACTTTGCAGCAGTCAACAAAGCTTGGTGTTCAGCCACAACATAATCTTTGTTTTTGTCCAAAAAGTGATTGGCTTGATATGCCACCTACAAAGTGTTGAAAGATTTCAAAAACCAATATAAGTGCCATGACTTTTCCCACTCAAAAGAAAAAAAAATTATATAAAGATGAGATATTTTTACCTCCCCTGCATAGTGTGATATGGTAAAATCAGTGCTGGAGAGCTTCGGTTTGATAAAACGTTTATTATTTTTAAAAGTCTGGTACAGCTTCTGCGCAAATGTTTCATGTGTAGACTTGGGAAACATGCTGCATTAGAAAACCAGGGAAACAACTTCAGTGATTTTAGAAAAGAAAATTATTCATAACAGAATGTGAAGATCAGAAAAATAAAGCAAGTTGATAAACTAATAGATACTTGTAACCTAAGTGATCAAGATTAACCAAAGGAACATACCAGGCTTCATCTAAGAGTGCAATTATTCCTCCAGGTTTCTGTCAAAAATCATTTTGCATGTTTATTACATATGATCTCATGATAACGAGAATAACTAGAAATTTATGAAACCACAACATTCACACACGAATTCAACTGATCTTAAATGGAGCTCTTGAAAGCAGCAAAACAAAGACAGAACAGAAAATCCTAAATCAAATGGTTGAAGAAAAAAACTTAAAACCTTTTCAATCAGATCCAACACATCTTGGTTATCAACAAACTCGATGTAGCTCCAATCTATCTCTTCTCTACTATATTCTTCCTGCTCCATTTTAAACACATGCTGCAGAGAAACAATTACAAATAACAAACATCAGTCTTATTTGCCTCAAAAGTAGCGAGCCATATTTGCTGATTCAGTAAGCTAACCTGATTGAAATGTTGTTGCAACTTTTCATTTGTGAAATTGATGCAGAACTGCTCGAAACTGTCAGATAATAATATAAGCAAAAAAAGAATCAATAAGCTACAACTGAACTAGCTTGTTGACTTGCTTCTTTTTTCTTTATTCTGCTCATGACATAATTCTCTCCCATTATCACCACCAACCTCAACTCTCTCCATAGAATTTTATGCATAAAAAAAAATAGATATATATAGAGCTCCAATAGTATAGAAACTTTGTAAAATTAACAACTTACCTATTGACCTTAAAACTTTCAAAACCATAAATATCAAGAACTCCAATTATTGACTTCGAATTTGGATCCTGTCCAATTGAAACGTTAATTTTTTCCACAATCCTGGAAACAATAATGTAAACAAACATTATGATCTAACAAATACAACAGAAAACACACTTTTCAGTCCAAGAACCAGAAAGGAAAAGGAAAAGGAAAAGAATTTGGTTTAAGGAGCACCTACCAGTCAAATAAGCGAGAATATAATGTCTTAGCTAAAGCGTCTCTGCTTGCAACTGCGTTGACAGGGTCAAGAGTCCTTGTAATAACTTCTTCTGGTGTAACCATTACACGTTTAATTAGAGCATCTTCTAAACTCTGAGCATCACACCTACACGTGCTTTTGATTAGTAGAAGATGACTATAGTTATCAAGCTCCACATTCCGACCAAGTAGAAGACATATACCTAAGAAGTTCTGCAGTCATATTAAGATGGAATCTAGACTTATCATCCTTGATGACTGACGAGTCGATCTCCTTTCCCTTGGCAAAATCAATATTACCAAGATGAAGAATTGCAGCAACAACCCTGAAAATTGCCTCCTGCAGAAAACTGTATAAGATCAGAATTGAATTTAACCAAAATATAGAGTTTCGAAACAAAAGAGAGATATACTTGTTCTTGGTCACTGATTCCAACTATATCCATAGCCCTTCTGGTTGCTAGATACTCATGAGCATCATTTACACCATCCAGCTCATAACAGTTCGTCTGATTTAAATAATGAAAAGATTTTGGGTTCCCCAATTTATACTTAGCAATGTCCTGCAAATATTTAAAGAAATTTTAGAACCCACATCTGCTTCAATAAAATAGCCACTAAAAGAACAGATAAAAGCAAGTGGATGAACAAAAAGTACCTCAGGTGGTGCTGCACAAAGAAGGTAAAAGCAATGGTAATTTCTCTCTGGATTAGAAATTTGGCAAACACGAGACCTTTCAAGAAGATAAGTTCTAATAGCTGCCCCAGATATTCTCCCATTTTTGTCAAACTGAATTTCGACAAATTTACCAAAACGACTGCAGTGTAATGAAGGCATACATGACTACATAACAATTGAAATACAAGTGCATTTAACTAAATCACTTGGAAACAACTCTTTTGACAGAGGTATAAAATAAATGAATGGTTTAATGACTACCAAGGATTTCAATGCAAAAAGCACAAGAGAAGCTAATAACACACCTTGAGTTGTTATTCCTCACTGTTTTAGCATTGCCAAAAGCTTCAAGAACTGGGTTGGACTGTAATATTAAAAGGAAAAGAAATAAATATGGAATATACTTAATGCCTTTATTCTAAAAATATTAAATGAAATGCACAGGCTCAGAGATGGGACTTTAGACTTCTACAAACACAAGAATGTAATGATATAATCATCTAACCTCTAGAACTTGTTGTTCTACTGTTCTTCCTTCTACTCCAGATCTCCCACCCAAGTGAGCAAGATATCTCATAAGCATCTTTGTTGTCTCAGTTTTACCAGCTCCACTTTCTCCACTTACAAGAATAGCATTGCTTTTTCCTTCATTAATCATCGCCCTGTTTTGTCATGTCATTCACATCAGTAATAACACCATCAAGATATAAATATGCATGTGTTTTTGTGTGGGTACTTTGTAACATCCAAGAGACGGATCAGAAATCACCTGTACGCAGCATCTCCAACTGCAAACACATGAGGACTTAGCTCCCCCAATGCAGCTCCCTTGTATTGTTCCATCATGTGAGTATCATACAGATGAGGCAATCTTTGAAATGGATTAACTGCTATCAGGATATTGCCGGTGTACGTCTAAGAAGGTAATATATAATTGTGAGCATCATACGAATATTTCAAAGCTTTTTACATGAGTAATTACTTAAGCATCTTGGAATGACAAAAAATGGACATAGTAAAGCAAAATTACTCACGTAGATTTCATTAAGTTCATATCTAGTGGCCAGGTTCTGCAGAACTCCAGGTTCATGCAAATATGACAGTTTTGTCATATCATCCACACCACCAGGTGGTGCTTCAGTGTCCTCAGGGAACACTTTGGATATATTCGTAACGATCTGCACAAAACACGTCATCCAGAAGGGTTAAAAGAATAAAGCATGAGGGCAGAATCATATCAAAAGATAATTTCACAAGGCTTTTGGAGGGGTATTCCGCAGCCATAACAAAGAAACAATTTCAACAATCTGACCAATTTACGGCTAACACTACAACATTCCTAACATCTACATGTTAAGTTGTCATATTCTTACTAATATTTATACTGGATTGATAAAGACAATCTTCAGCTTCACATTAAATAACTTCAGCATACGAAGCGGCTTAACATGAAGGCAATTTTAAATAGCATTTGAAATAGTAATCATGACAAAGCAGTAGTTCACTAGCAACTAGAAGTAGTATATTCTAAGTACAAAGAGATGTCAACTGATAATTAATACAGAGCACTTACTTTCTTCCCATTTTGGCAATTAACATGAACCTCTTGACAGTTGATCCGAGTAACTTCTCCATCAATCCATGCCAAAACAGGATCTTCAACCCATACATGGGAACCTACAATTATGTTATCCGGTGCTGCCTGCAAAAGTATCATTTCTTAAAGCAACAGTAAATTGTAAAAAACAGCATTAAATAAAGTCCAAAGCAATTACTGGTATTTCGTGAAAGCTGAATTAAGAATTAAATTTCAATGCCCAAGAGGGCATGGAATTGAAAGTCAAAATAAACAAGTTTTATATCAACAAGCATTACACATTCTGGTATAACTCAATTATTTGAACACTTATACTTACCATAAAAATTTTAAAAAGAGATATCATTTTGCAATCTTATCTTACTTTCCTAGCACAAACTAACTTTCAAAAATAACCAACAGGAAAATGCGCGCCCAGCCACTTCCAGGAATGAAACCAAATTCTAACACTGTCTATTAACTTACCCCTCAAAGCCGGATATTACCTCCCATAAATTCGACTAAATCAATCAAAGTTTTAACAATCTACCCAAAATGCCCATATTCCAAAATACAACAGCCATATACAAAATAGCTCTTCATTTCTAAGCTTTCTTGTCCAGTCTTCATTTAAATTCCAATTACAGCCAGTCAATAACTTTACAAACAAACTGCATACCGCTTAACAATGACAAATGAACCAAGCTACAAACTTCAATCAAACTTTCTTTTACACAACAATTTCCCCAATGCTCTTAATTTCACTCAACATGCCATCGACAAATTTAAAACACCAAAGACAAAAACAACACAGACCCAGTTCCTAAAATCTCAAACAACCTCTGAAAAACAACTAAAAACCTAAACTTTAAACCACACAAAACAAACCCAACGCCACAGTTATTCAAATAACAACCCATAAGTTTCAACCAGCAAAACTGAATAAACAACAACAAAAACAAACCGTTCAACAATAACTACATGCAAGCTAAAATATAACCAACGAAAGCTTAAAACAATAAACTTATGCTTAGCTTAAGAATTACCATTCGATAACACCAAAGAAGAAGATCTTGATAATCTTCTTCAACTTCAACTCATCCAATCCAACCCAAAACAGCCTTCAACTTATCTCCCTCTCCCACCAAAAAGTTCAGTTTTTTTTTTCTGCTTCCCCCCCTTTTCTCTCTAAAGTTCAAGTTTTTCCCCCCTTCTCTCTCTAAAGTTTGAGTTTTTATCCCACCTCTTCCTCTAAAGTTCAAGTTTCCTTCCCTTCTCTCTCCAAAGATTGAATTTTTTTTTCACCTTCTCTCTCTGTAGCTGTTTTGTGTAATTTTTTTTTTTGTTTTTTTTTTTTGTTTTCTTTGCTTTCTATGTTTTCTATGTATTCTCTCTCTCTCTCTCTCCCTCTCCCTCTCCAAAGTGTTTGAGCTTTTGTTGTTTGTACCTTGTATGATGCTGGTCAGGTCAGCTGAGGATGGTAAATGTGGGACCCACACAGCCCCTAGTTTTTTGTTTTTTCAAAATGACTCAAACCCTCAAAAAAACCCTCCCTTTCTTCTTCTTCTTTTCCTTCCTCCTCTTCTTTTATTCAAGCAAGAAACCTCATTATTGACTAATTAAGCAAGGATTAATTGTCATTAACTAGGGAGTTACATTTTTGGTTTTATTACTTAATCACCCTTCTTCCATTTTTCCTTTCTTTTTATACAAGAAAAAAATAAAAGAAAGCAAATTTTAC
>WYDK02000041.1:6377235-6399932 GCA_009867345.2 Toxicodendron radicans | reverse complement strand
TAATTACAAATCCTGCAGATAATTAATTCATTACTTCTACAGATTGATCACTCTATAGTGGAGAGCTTCGGCGCAGGTGGCAAAGCTTGCATCACAGCTAGAGTCTATCCAACTTCGGCAATTGATGAAAAAGCCCACTTGTATGCTTTCAATTATGGAACTGAGAAGGTAAAGACCACAAGCCTGAGTGCCTGGAGCATGAAACAAGCTCGAATCAATGAAATAATACAGCAAGAGGATCAGCATACCCTAATAGATTCCTAAAGAAAGAGATGTCAGTACTAAAAGTATCAATTGTATTTCATTGTGGGAGGCCTAAAAATCATATTACAACGTATAGCGTACAATGATTTTATGTCATTCAACCCCCTGCTTCAGAATACATTGTATCTTGAATAAGTACTGCAAAAGGATGCATTTTTTTACTTCTCATAGCAAAGATATTGTATCAAAATAGTGAGACCTTTCATTTGATTCAAAATCGAGATTGAACCATAAGTCATGAGAAGGTGATGAAAAGAATTTCTAAAGACATTAATGAGAAACAAAATGCATAATCAAAATCCACCCAACTACACCATCTTCTCATCCATTTTATGCATAAATTAGACATTACCTAACAGGTGAACGTGCAGCACTATCTTTTACAACAGAAAGAAACAGTTCTGTCATCACAGCAAAAGAACCCATTAGAGAAAACGAAAGGGGAAAAAGATGATTGTTGCTTGTTGTAAGAGTAATAAATAAATGAAGAGGTCAAGTAAAAGAAGTTACCTGCATGTCAATGAAGATTAATCGTGATGTTTGGAATGTGAAAGATAAGGCATGAATTGATCCTCGACCGTGACATCAGGAATATGAGAGATCTGGGACCAATCTTCTCCTGTCCCTTTTCTGTAACGATTTTGCAATTTATGGCAGTCATAAATCCGCAACTCTTTCAGCGTTGTTGTCTGAAGGAGGTGGTCTGGCAAATCCTTTAATTTGTTGCAGGATCGAATTGTCAAGGAACGAAGACATGGCATGATTGTAATATCTATTTCTTCCCGTCTGGCTATCTCATAATCCCATTCTTCCCATTCTTCCACCATCCAGAAGTCCAGAGATTTCAATTTCGGGAAGGCTATGGCTGATGATGCACCAACACTTTCTATTCCCAAAAATTCATTGCCAACTCTTTTCACACTCCTCATATTCCATATAAAGAGTGATTCAAGGGATGACAATTTTCCTAAAGGAGGTAGATGCTCGCAATAAACGCAACGATCCAATCTTAAAATGCTCAGCTTGGTTAAAGCTATCATCCAACTTGGAAACACAGTTTTGCTTTTATAATCATATATCCCCAAACTCTGCAATCCTGTAGGTGGTTGTAACGCTTCAAGAACTAATTCATCACACTTATTCTTCCTCCCATTGAACTTTAGATCCAAACGAACAAGGTTTCTCTTATTCTGTAGTTCTACTCTCTTAACCCCACTTGCATCTACCACATTTCCCAATCCTCTCATAAAGAAAGACCCTTGAAGATGACTGAAATTTTTCAGACACTCAAGGCTACATTCTTTATTACCATGGCCACCACCGCCCACAACAAATCCCTTTAATGTTCGAAGACAAGTTAATCGCTCAATTCCTCTTGGCATATAACTCAGTGAATGAGTCCGACTGTTCATTAAATGCCGCAAGTTGATTAACTTTCCTATCCCTTGAGGTAGTTTTTGGAGATTACAACAAGAAGTAATGTCCAAGGTTTGAAGATTAAATAAATCACACAGTGCCTCAGGCAATACCTTCATCTTTGTGTTATTAGACAAGTTCAGGTATCTGAGAAGTGTCAGCTTTTTTATTACTCCTGGAAGCTCCTTCACAGGATTTTTGTGACAACCAATGGGCTTACTCAAATCTAACGACCTTAGACATGTGAACTTATCAAATAATTTCGACAACACAACTCCAATCATAAAACTACCTCTACACTCAACCATAAGGCTACTTAATTTTCTTCCATTACAAATGGAAGTTGGAAACGAGCCATTTTCTTCAAGCATTATCATTGAATGTCGAGCTTTGTCATAAGACTCTAATCTAGACACTTGAGGGCCATCAACTTCTATAGAAAAACATTCATTCTTTGAAAGACGCTGAGCAAACTCATGCACTAGATTGTGCATTTTGCATGCTACTATCCTTTCATCAGAATGATCTTTCCTAAAATCTTGAAAAAACGAGCGTAGTGCTAAGATTTTAAAGTACTTTTCACCAACTGATTCCGCATCTGTACTTTCATTCGTCAAAAGATAGTTTTGGGCCATCCACAATTTGATCAACCTATCTTTCTCTATCTCATAGCCTTTTGGAAAAATGGCACAATATGAGAAACATTTTCTCAATGGAGAAGGTAAATCATAGTAGCTCAACAATAAAGGCTTGAAAACCTCTATTTCTTCCTCTTCTAATTCCCATACATCACTATCTGAGACCATTTTCCAATCTACAATTTTTTTTTTAAAGCACAAGAGACTTCCTAAAATCTTTACAGCAAAAGGAAAACCCTTACATTTGTCTACAATTTTTCTGCCGATACCTTCTAGGTTTTCACGGTCTTCATTGGTCCTTCCAGAAAAAGCAAGTTGACTAAACAACGACCAACAGCCCTCCCTAGACAACACCCCTAGTGGGAAGATGTTTGAGGTTCCCCTAATGTTTGCAAGATTTTCTTTACATGTGGTCACCAAAATCTTACTTCCTTGGGAACCATAGTTAAGAACTTCCTTTAAAAGTTCCCAACTTTTAAAATCTTCAGACCATACATCATTTAAGACAAGAAGGAACTTCTTTCCTTTAACAAAATGACGTATGTGATGCAAAATAGTTTTCAATTCAACTAGAAGTGTTGCAACACCAATAAGAGATTCAAGGATTGCTTTAGCAATCTTAATCTCACTAAACAAATGTGTGACACATACCCATATTTGTTTCTCGAACTGACTCTCCACAACACTATCATTAAAAACTAATCGAGCAAGAGTTGTCTTTCCAACTCCTTCAGTCCCTACTATAGAAATGGTAGAGACCTTTGCTCCCTGACTACTCTCACTCAACAACAAGTTTACTATCATACTCCTCTCCTTATCTCTTCCATGAACCCCTAATACATCAATAAAAGAGGAAGATATATATCTTTCTGGTTCTTTGTGGCCATTCATCAACCTAGAATTCAACCTATTTCTTTCCCAATCAACACCATCTAATGCTTTATTTATGTTTTCTATCTTCAAAGAAACAGCATAACGTAGAACATGTCTATAAAAAAAACCAGAAACACGGTTGAGAGGAAATACCTCAGCTTCCCGCATTTGCAATTTTTGCATCCCTGTGTTCCACTCATCCAACACATCTTCTATGTCATAGGATATCTCTCTAAGCTTTTGCAGCTGATCTCTCAAAACATGGCCCCGTGTGCTCTCTAGCATCCCTACATCGTCAAGCACTGCTCTGATGGCCTGGAACTCTCTGTTGAGCTTTTGGACAGCTTCATCAACACCTCCAATTACTGTCCACCCTTGGACAATTTGCTGCTGAAGGATTGAAGCCAGTTGCTCAAAGACAGCGGCAACAATTGCATCGGCCATGCTAAAGATTGAATTGCAAATGTAAAAGGAAAGTTGGAATGTTTGATATGTTTGTGTTGTGATAATTCAACCTTTCATTCAGTTCTTATATTGAAGAACATAATCTTCACTTGATGGCTCAGGCAAACTATTGCATTTATTAGTTTACTTTCATGCCAGTTCAGGTATTGAGTGTTCCCAAAGCAATTCTGATATTCTTTTCTTTATGCGTCTTGTTATCTTTCAGTTATTCTGTAATTCACAAAAAACTATTATTAAAAATATTTTAACCAAACGTATATATAAAATTATAGATAAAAAATTATGGAAATTATTAACCAGAAAGGCAATTAGTTAAAAGTAAACACTGTAAATTAGTGATAAACAAACCGAAGAGTTATAATACGTAAAGAGAACACATATATAAATACTTATTACTTACACATGTGAAAACTACGCTAGTTTTATGTTTCTGCTTACAAACCACTAAAGAAAGAATTATTATGTTGTAACCATACTGGCATAACTACAAAAAATCTATGCTCTACTTCTAATTTCCAAAATCATCTATTTAGTCATCATCATCAAATTCTTCCTCTTCCTCTTCTTCATCTGTGTCGGTTTCCTGATATATTTTCATATCTTCATCATCAACTATAAAGCCTCCCAATGTAGGATCGTCTTCATCATCAATCTCATCTCCCTTTGCAGGGGTAGGATATTTTTGTGCCAAAGTTTTGCTATTTTTTGTACCCTGTTGTGCTTTGCCGTGGTCCTTTGATCTGGTAGAATATGTTGGTCTCTGAACCTTCTGTACTTTCGTAATTAGCTCTTCATCTTCTTCGCTTTCTCCCATCCAGTCATCTTCATCATCACCATTTTCTTTAGCATTCCCTCTCTTTCTTCTCACCCCCCTCTTCTTCCTTTTATCAGAAGCCTCGTCTTCTTCATCACTATCTTTTCTGGGTTCCTCAAGGAACCAATCCCATTTACTTATATCACAGATCCTTCCCTTGGGATACTGATCAAACTCGTGCCCAATTGCAAGAAAACCAAACTCTGCATTTCACAATATATTCAACAGTAATTATCAAATTCTGTATCACTTGCATATCCAATATATCAAAATATGATCTTAAAATAGATAATCTGCTTTACTAATATTTAGTCAACAGAACTTCCATTGATTCGTCAGATGCACAAAATAAGAACCGACCACAAAGAAACGCAGGAAAGTTCATATAAATGATACAAGGAGATTTCTGTGCAACAAATATGTGGTGATATGAAAGTACTCCAAAATAAGGGGTGGTAATCCCAAACCACATATTTGCAAACATCTTTAGTAACACTCAAACTAAACAGAAAAGGAAATAGAAAAAGGGGAAACCTATGGATAAATACTGAGATTAGAATGACAAAAGGAAATATCTAAAAGCTCATATTCAAAAGTGCTTCAACAAAACACATGAAAATCACTTAAAACACTTCTCCCTGGAAATGCATTGTCAAAAAACATAATCTCTTCCTAAAAACTCACGTTTTCAGGCCAAAACAAAAAAAAAAATTTAATTAATTAATTAAAAACTTTGGATAGTAGGTTCTTCTAAAAACACTTGTTCAGAATAAAGCATCACTTCAAATACTTCCTACAAATGCACCTCTAAAACACCACAAAAACAAATCCTTCTTAAGCAAGTAAATGAGCTTCCAAAAAATTCACTCCCAAAACAGTTACCTCTAAGCACCATGATCAACACAACCCAAAACAAATAATAACCAAAAATAAAATCTTCAAAAGACATTTAAATGGTTTAAAATTTTTCAAAACAACCCTAAAATTCATACCTTTAACAGGGTCAATATTTGACACATCAACACTCTCCAAATTCAAACTCGACTCACTTGACTCGGTGTCATCATCCTTCTCTTCCCCTTCAAACTCATTCCTATTTACAGCAAACCAAACCGGCCTTTCACTTTGACCACCAAAACACACCCAATCACCGGCCGCAACGTCACCCTTTTCCGACCTCCTAAAAATCTCGACTTTCCCGCTCTTTCCGCTCCGAACCCAGATGGGGTTCTTCCCTATCACCTCGAAACTAGCTCTGGGCCCCGTTTCAGTCTCGCCGGAGTCTTCCAGTGAAAACACCACGTGACGGCGAGAGACTGTACGGTCGATGGTGTTGAACCCTGAACCTCTTCCAAATACGGTCTTAGAACTGGGTTTTATTGAGATTTTTGAACCGTCTTCTCCGGAGATTTCCATCTGTAAAAATTGAAGAAAAAGTGAAATGGTTTCAGAGCTTCAGCTTTCTCGATTTCCATTTTTTAAATCAAACGGTATTTATGGCGGCTGAGTCTTCAATCTGTGAAGAAACGCAGCGTTTTGTTTCCTTTCTAAACGACGTCGTTTTATGTTTAACTGAAAAACAACAATGCTTCAAAGGCATCTCTGTCTTGCGGGGGTCCACTGTCGTCACCACACTCTATCTTGTCTTCTACACGGTTCAGCTCTCATTTACTTCACATTTTAACTCTTTTCTTTCTTACGCTCCCTCCCAAACACACAGAAGCGGCGGGAAACGAAAGGAAAAGAAAAGAAAAGACAAGAAAGTCGAAGAGAAAATGAAAGAAAGAATGAAAGGAGTGGAAAGATCTGTAGATGAAAGATACACTCAATGGAAGAGTTTAGTTCCCGTCCTCTACGATTGGCTTGCCAATCACAACCTCGTTTGGCCCTCCCTCTCCTGCCGGTCCGTACATTTTTATCTGTTTCTCACTCACTATATTTTTCTTGTTTTCTGTTTTTTTTTTCTTTTTGGTGGAAAGCTCTTCTGAGCGTGTTGGGCTTTTGCTTTTGATCTTTGTGGTTGTTTTTAATGGAAATTTAGTGTTGGAGGAGAAGAAAGTTTGCTTTTTTAGGGTTTATTGACCCTTTTTTCCAATGTGGGTGTTCGGAATTTTGGAGAAAAAAGTAAAGGATGTGTGTACACAGACTCTTATCTTTCCCTTGTTTTTTTTTTTTTTTGGCAGAGAGCTCTTCTAAGTATGTTGTGTTTTTGGTTTTGATCTTCTTGGCTGTTTTTTTTATGGACATTTAGTACTGGAGGAGAAGAAAGTTTGCTTTTTTAGCTTTCTTGACTCATTTTTCTCAGGTGAGTGTTTGGATTTTGGAAGAGTGTGTGATGATTCTAGAATGTATACTTGTTTTGTGCTTCTCTTATGTGGGTACTAGCTCTTCTGCATTTGTTGTGTTTTTGCTTTTGATCTTCATGGCTACTTTTGATGGAAATACAACGTAGGAGGAGAAGAAAGTTTACTTTTTTAGGGTTTTTGACCCTTTTTTCTTTGGTGTTTGTTTGAAGTTTTGGAGGAAAGAATGTGTGATTATGCTGGCAAGCGTGCAGGTTTTGGCACTAGCTTTTTCTAGTTGGTCTGTTTGGTTTTTCGGCCAAGTGGGAGAAAAAGAAGGAAAAGAAAATTTTATATTTTTTTCAGGATTATGTTCTTGCTGGTCTGTTCACTCACTCTCTCTCTCTCTCTCTCTCTCTCGTTTTCTTTCATCATCAAGGTCTGCTGCATGTTTTATAAGCTTGCTTTCGATTTTCATGGCAGCTGTTTATAATTGGGAGGAGAAAAAAGTACACTTTTGTAGGACTTTTTGCTCCTTTTCTTTAATGGTTTTTTGAAATGTGGAGATAAAGGGAATAATGTCTGGTAATGTTTGAATGTATCTTGTATACATGTTTATGCATATAGATTTTTTCTGTTTTTGATTTTTTGGGGTTTTAATGTTATAGTTTTTGTTTATAGTTAGTTAAGTGAAACTGGGGGCTTTGTAGTTGCCAAGGCTGTAGTTCGCTTCCACAAGGTCTGGGTTTGATTCCTCGTAGACGCCTTCTTGAAGAAGAGCTGTTCAATTCTGGCTTATTGAAAAGAAAAATTGAGGTTTAGTTAAGTGGCTAGCTTTTCCTAGTTATCCTGTTTGGTGGTTGCGGAAATTGAGGGACAAAAGGACAATAGAATTTTATATTTTGTATGCACTATGTTCAGGATTATGTTCTTTTGGGTTTAGATAGAATGACAAAAGGTCTCCTAACCATGCTAAATGTCGGAGTTTGGTTCATTGTGTTTTTTTCTTTTTTTTTTCCACTCTCTTATTGTTTTTACAAAGAAAAAAGCTCTCTAATTCTCAGTCAATAATATGTTTGGTTGATGAGAAAATGTTGGAGAGAAAAAGAATACGAAATGTATAATTCTAATGTCCTTTTCTGGGGAAAGAAAAAATACGAACAAATTTTCTGCTCACTGCAACCTCTTTTGTGCTGCTTACTCACTTTGCCCCTTT
Organism: Toxicodendron radicans; assembly: GCA_009867345.2. Taxonomy (NCBI): domain Eukaryota; kingdom Viridiplantae; phylum Streptophyta; class Magnoliopsida; order Sapindales; family Anacardiaceae; genus Toxicodendron; species Toxicodendron radicans. The sequence continues at coordinate 6,391,964 of WYDK02000041.1, read as the reverse complement.
CTCATTTTTATTGTTTTATTTTTCATGTTTACCTCTCTACAATAGACAGGTATTTTATGTATTTTGTGTGTTCTAGTGTGATTTTGTGTCAGATTTAAACCTCTGGTTGTTTGAAGAGGAAATTTAAAAGAAGAAAACTTGCAAAAGTTTATTTTATATTATGTCTAAGTGCTAAAAACTTAGAAATATTATATAATGAAGCAGGGTTACATAGAAGTTTTTGTTCTCTTTAACTATTAAAACTTTAGTATGAAATAATATTAAATATTTGAACTTTTTTGGCTTATATTTTAATGAATTTTCTTAGTAATTGTATGGTATATGTTGATGGAAAGAGAGGAGATGCATGTTGAAGATAGTTTCTCCTATAAATATCGTTCGGCCATATTTAATTGATTATTGTATGTATGCATTTGTTTGTGGTGCAATGAAATGCTTGACACTCTTTTTAGCCAAAGTTCAATCTTCAAGTGAATATCTAATCATTCTGTAAATTTGTAACAATAGATGGGGTCCACAACTTGAACAAGCTACCTACAAGAATCGTCAGCGTCTTTACCTTTCTGAACAGGCAAGTGACTCTTGGTGAAAAGCACTTCACTGTACTTTTGTTTATTTTTTAGTTACTTGATGTCTTCCTCTTATTAGGATTTATACTGTGAATGGAAAGAACATGGCAGAAATTGCGTTTAGTATAGTTAATATCTTGTCCTCTTTGGAAAATAGTGGCTTTCAGAGTTAGATGTGCATAAAGCCGACTCTAGTTGCAAAGAGTTGGAAATTTGGTGCTCTTATGAGGCTCAGCAATAATATGTGGCATGCTGATAGACAATCTGAAATTCACATTACTGAGCTCAGCACTGATTTTAGCCAATGTTTGTCTTGTTTTTTTATCTAGATGGCATAATTTATATATACGTGTCTTGTTTTATAATTGCACAGCTTTCAGCATGTTCTGTTGGTGGGTTATTGATTATTCCTCTTGTTTTGTTTTCATTTTTGTGTACCTAGACCGATGGCAGTGTTCCAAATACACTTGTAATAGCAAACTGTGAGATTGTTAAACCTAGGGTTGCAGCTGCAGAGCACATAGCCCAGGTGATGTTCGTGTAAATTACCATTGCTAATCTTTTTTCCGTTGCGTTCCCCCACTTCATCATTTTATTCACTGTTTGATTGCATTGGCTTGCTTGGTATATTGAGTACTTATTATATCTTTCCTCTCTTGATCCTATAGTTCAACGAAGAAGCACGTTCTCCATTTGTGAAGAAGTATAAAACAATTATTCATCCCGGCGAGGTATCTACCACCTTTTCTTTGTCGCTTTCTGACCTTTGTGGTTGTATGAGTTTAATGTGAACTATGTTTAGTATTTTAGCTTTCAAGAGAAGCTTTTTAGCATCTATGGTTATAATTTTGCAGGTGAACAGAATCAGGGAACTCCCACAAAACAGTAAAATAGTAGCCACCCACACTGATAGTCCTGATGTAAGCATCCATCTCATGTGTTACTTGAAGAGAATCAAGTGTCTGAAGGATTGGAATTATATTATTCTATTTGAATTTGAGGTTTATAAATTGATGAAGCTAAATGTAAATTGAGTTTGGATTTTCAAAATAGGTACTCATTTGGGATGTTGAGGCTCAACCCAATCGTCATGCCGTCCTGGGAGCTACAGAGTCTCGTCCTGATCTGGTGCACTATTGTTAATGAATATTTTTTATCATCACCATTGTTTATTTGCAATTATGGTTTTATATGCAATTAAGTATTTAGCTGGTATTAGGCCCTTTAGAATTTAAACAAGTGTACATACGCATAGACATAGAGACAGTTCAGCTGTTTCCACAGCTTTTTTATTGATTCTCCTCTTTCCAAATAGAGCCTTGCTAACCTAGAGCATATCATCTTGCAGATATTGACTGGGCACCAAGATAATGCTGAATTTGCTCTTGCTATGAGTCCAACTGAGCCCTTTGTGCTTTCTGGAGGTTCTTTCTTTCTTATTTCTTGAGGTTTCTGGTTATTGTGTGGTTTAATCATTAAATTTGCCAGCAGTTAAGGAATATTAGTTTCATTATTTTTTTGGTATTTAATCTGGTAAGGTTTATTGTCAATTTTATAGGACTGTGTATTTCTGTGTAAATTCTTTCCAAATTATCTTTTTGATTGAGGTGATTTTTACAACAGGTAAGGACAAGTCAGTTGTTTTATGGAGCATTCAAGATTATGTCTCAACTTTGGCAGCAGAACCAGCATCCACAAAGTCTCCAGGATCTGCTGGTGTCAATACTAAAAGCAGTACTAAGAGTGGTGGGAGTAATGATAAACCTACTGAGAGCCCCTCTATTGGGCCACGGGGCATCTTCCTAGGGCATGAGGATACTGTTGAAGATGTTCAGTTCTGCCCATCAAGGTAACTGGCATGATCTAGTCAAAAATGCATGGGTTATGTGTTAAGTTTTTTATTCTGAGTGATCTACTGAAATTGCCACTGAAGATATTCTGCAATATTCTGTGAAACAGTAAAGAAGCCCTCCACATTTCTTGAATCTTTCCTGTATATTCTGTATTTGTAGTGCACAGGAGTTCTGCAGTGTAGGCGATGATTCATGCCTTGTACTATGGGATGCCAGAACTGGCTCTTCTCCGGCTGTGAAGGTTATTTTTCTGTGCTGCATAGTTATCTGTTTTCTTTCAGTTTTCTGCTCTATTTTGATCTTTTTCTTGCTGAGACTTAAATTATCCTTTGTATAATTTTATCATTTGGAGAAGGCATCTATGAAGAGGAAATGGTGTCTTGAGGATCCAGACTAGAGGTCCTTACTAAGGAATGAGGAGGAAATTATTTGTATCATATTATCATTTTCTGCCATAGTTTTAAATTTGACTTTGGTCGGCTTTTGCTTTTTCTGTTTTAAGGACAGGTTGAAAAAGCTCACAGTGCTGATATTCATTGTGTTGATTGGAATCCTCATGATGTAAATCTAATTCTGACAGGGTAAGCAATCTGAGACATTCTTTCTATTCTTGTATCTCTTTTGCGACACTGTAACTAAAAGAATATATGATGAATTTTCTATCATTTTGTTTCGCATTGAAAATTTATTCAACTTTCTGAACAAATAATTTCATTTTCAGGGAACGTGGTCTGTGTTTTTCATTTGGTTGTTCTTAATGCACTTTGCTTTTACTGTAGATCTGCTGATAACACAGTTCACATGTTTGATCGTCGAAACCTCACGTCTGGTGGAGTTGGGACTCCTGTTCATGTATTTGAGGGTCACAGTGCTGCTGTCCTTTGTGTGCAGGTAACTCCTGTTGCTTTCTCATTACATCTTTAGGAATGTAATCCATTCTTTTTCTTCTTATGCTAACAATATATATGCATTTGTTTCCAGTGGTCACCAGACAAGGCATCTGTCTTTGGCAGTTCAGCAGAGGATGGAATTTTAAACATCTGGGATCATGAGAAGGTGTGAAGCCATGAAGTTATCTTCCAGGAAACTTTATTATCTCTCTCCCCTGTGGACGAACATTTATAGAAATGGCATACAGATTGGATAATAAAAGTGGAAAACTAATTAGACTAAGCAAAAAGGCTTGTTGTAGTAATAGTAATTAACAAATATGGAGGAGAAATGGAGAGTTAGAATGTGATCAGAAGTACAAAGTTTTTATTACTGATATCTTACTATATTACATAGTGTTTTAACAACATTTTGGAAGGTTCAAGAGACAGGTGATAAAAGTCTGAATTAGCATATTATCAATGTTTGCTTGTGTCCTTTGTTGGATTCCAGTCCTGAGTGAGCTGACTTTGGACTGAGGTTATGTCATTCATTAAGTGTGAATTAACATAATATTGCAGATTTCTTCTAATTTATGAGATTTAGATTAAAGTTTTGACATTCAAGCATGTTATGAATTTTGAGTCGGCAATTGGATCATCGGTGATTGCAATCATCTTTTTGTACATTATTTGTGTGTGAGTGTGTATCATGTTTATGGAATTTGTTTCTAGGTCTCCACTGCTTTCTATGTACTCCAGCAACTTATGTAGTGGCTAATTCCTTCCTGAATTACTTGTTTCTCAGATTGGTAAAAAGCAAGACTCTGTTGGATCAAGAATGCCAAATTCTCCACCAGGCTTATTCTTTCGACATGCTGGACACAGGTATGGAGCTTTATATTTTTCGATATGTTTAAGATTTTGGGGTATGCCAGAGATACCATCTCGTCCACACTTGCACTTGACCTGTATTCTGTTTGGTCGTGACCATAACATTCATCATTGTCGCATTCAAACAATTTTCACGAATGAATCAGGGACAAGGTTGTGGACTTCCATTGGAACACATCTGATCCATGGACCATCGTTAGTGTGTCCGATGATTGTGAAAGTACTGGAGGAGGTGGCACTCTTCAGGTAACAAATTTTATCTCAATTTTTATCAAAAATAACTCAAAGTCGGTCTTCACTCTGTTGACTGTTGCTGATATCATTGCGCTGCAGATATGGCGGATGATCGATTTGATCTACCGGCCGGAGGAGGAGGTTTTGGCTGAGCTGGATAAGTTCAAATCTCACATTCTCTCTTGTGAAAAAAATTAAGTCGCCCATCACTTATGGCATAACTTGTGGTTGACTAAAAAGTATTGTAATTTTTTAGATCCCTCTTGTGTCTTGTGGACTTGAAAATGTTTCATTATGTTCTAGTACTCTACTTCAACCTTTAGATTCTAGACACCTGCAATTAGAAAACTTTTATTCTATGTTCTTGCAATTTTTTATTTTTTATTTTGTGGGCTCAATATAAAAATATGATGAGTTTGAAGGTTGAATGCTTACATTAGAATGATGAATTAAGTACTCCTATTAAGGTATGTTAAGCATGTGTTCAAAGTTTACAAATTAAGAAACCAAAAACTGGGAAATAAATTAATGCTATTTTTTTCTTTTTTTACTATTTAATGAAATAATATTGATTTATAAAATTAATTTAACTTTAAATAAGAAAATAATCAATATTAACTTACTATTTAATATAAGAGACTCTTCATATTATAATACTAATTCTCTATTATTGTTAACAATGACATTTTAACCAACTCTTTAATCTATAAGAAATATATTAACTCGTTCTTGGGTAACTTAAATAGTTAGGATAATAGAGAGTTGTGTGGATATGTTTATGGTCTCAAGTTTGAGGAGGTTTTGATGATGGATTGTATACAGTTTTAGGTTCGAAAAGGTTCTGGTAGTAGGTTGCATATGGTCTTAGGTTTGAGAAGGTCATAATAATGGATTGTTGTGTGTTAGTTTACATTAAAGATTAGTCGAACTAACACTATGGTTTAAGAAGGTCATAATAATGGATTGTTGTGTGTTAGTTTACATTAAAGATTAGTCGAACTAACACTATGGGTTAATTAAAATTTGAATTGCAAAGATTAAAATATATATTACACAAAATTTCTAATAATTTGTATTATTATTATTATATCATATTCATTTATTAGTTTAACAAAAGGGTTAACAAAACAATAAAATAAAAACTCACAACTTAAAATTTTCTAAAATTACATTTAAAAGTCAATACTTATAAAAATATAATTTATTTTTTAATTAAAATTTTTAAAAATTAGATTATTATTTTGCTTATAAAATAAAATTTCAATAATTTATTTTAATTATCAATTTAATAACCCGAAAGTCAAACCCAAGAAATGGAAATTTTGTTTTTGGAAATAAAAAAAAATTACAATTTCTGGCAACATAAAAACCAAATCCAACCCACTCTCTAAATCATCTTTCTTCACTTCCTTTCTCTGTAAAAATGGAGAAACCCAAACTCTCAGCAACGACGAAAACTATGGCAACACTTTTCTTCACTATCCTCCTAATCTCCTCTGCTCACGCTTTCTATCTTCCCGGTGTTGCCCCTCGTGATTTTCAACGAGTAAGCTCGCTCTAGACCCGTCTCTCTTTTACGTTATCTTGTCGTTTTAAGTACTTCATTGTCGTCTTACTGTTCGTTTCCTTGGTGGGTTTTGTTTTTCTTGTGATTTTATTGATGCCCTTTTTCGTGTTTTGTTTCGTTTTGTTGTGTAGAGTTGGATCTGAGGTTTTTAGTGTTTGATCTGTTGTGATACGTGGTCTTTTTGGTTTATGGTTTCTGGGTTTGTTTTGGATCTGGGTTTGTTTGTGTGTTGGTTACTGTTTTTGTGTAGTGTAAAGATTTGAGCTTGACTTAGTTTGATTTCCAAGTTTTATGCTTCTATGTTTTAGATTTTGTTGTTTTAGCTTGTAAATTGTGAAGAGATGATATGGTGCAATTGTAATCTAAGGAGCTGTTTTGATGGACTATTCATGATGCGTTTTGTGTTTTTGTAGTTTAAAGATAATAGTTACAAGTGCTAAAAAATGAAAAAAAAAAAAAAAAAAAAAACTTGTACAAGCCGAGAAGAAAGGAATGTATAGCATTAGGAAATAGGAAAGTTAATAAAAGCGAAAGAGCTCATGGAGTTCTAAACTGATGGTTCCTGCCTGATCCAGTGTAATATATTCACAATTAAAAGGGAAAGAAGTAGAGTTGAGGTCTAATAGATGACTGGATTCAGTGCTAGTGCATTGTTATGTCATGCACGACAATGCACGGTTCATAATCTGTTTATAAGTATGAAATGAGGTACTACTTAGGCTGATTAGCTTTATCATTTGATTTAGGAATATGTTTAGGGGTGTATGTTTGTAGTTATGCTCTGCTTTCACTATGTATCGCTTATTAGTTGTTGATCTCACGGTTGTGCTCTTTCTGAACAGAGGGAACCACTTACTGTGAAAGTGAACAAGTTGTCTTCTACAAAGACACAACTGCCATATGACTACTACTTCTTGAAATACTGTAAGCCCAAGAAAATTGTGAACAGTGCAGAAAATTTGGGGGAGGTTCTTCGTGGTGACAGGATTGAAAATTCTGTATATGAAGTGAGCAACTCTTACATTTGTCTTTTATTGTTTATTTGTATTTGATAGCAAACCAAAATGATGAGAACACCTTGTGTCATTATTTTCTTTGCATCTGAATTTATGAATTCTTCTGTAGTTTGAAATGAGGGAGGATATGCCCTGCAAAGTAGCCTGTCGAATGAAACTGAATGCTGAAGCCACAAAAAATTTTAAGGAAAAGATTGATGATGAGTATCGGGTCAATATGTAAGTAATGGATATTTCATAAAGGATTTGTCCATGTTATGCAATTACTACATCTCTTCCAAGGGGATAGATATTTTGTTAATGGTTCTCTACTCATTTATGTTTTTTTTCGTACTGAAAGCTCTTAAACGTATATGCAGGATTCTTGACAACCTTCCAGTTGCAGTTCGTAGACAAAGGAGAGATGGAAGTCAGTCTACAACCTATGAGCATGGTTTTCGTGTTGGGTTCAAAGGAAACTATCAAGGGGTATGCATCAGAAACCAATGTCTATTTTAGAATTGTTGTCTGGCTATCTTATTGTTATTATAGTTTTATTTTATGTTTGCAGAGCAAAGAGGAGAAATATTTTATCAATAACCACTTGAGCTTCAGAGTCATGTATCACAAGGATCTTGAGACTGATTCTGCACGAATTGTTGGGTTTGAAGTTACTCCAAACAGGTGTTGTACTGTTCCCCTTCACTCTGCTTTTATTCAATTCTAGTATTTCATTGTAATTTTGTGTTCAGTTAATTGTCTTCTATAATTGGTTTGTCTGTGTGCGCTTTGCATTATGTAGAGAAACTAGGAATTTTTCTGGCACATGCTCACTTGCTGTAGGTTGTCAAAGGATAATCTTATTCATATAATTGTTGTCTTTTTCATCTGAACCTTGGAAACAGTATCAATCATGAATATAAGGAGTGGGATGAGAAGAATCCTCAGTTGTCTACATGTAATAAAGACACCAAAAATTTAGTTCAAGGTACTTCTGTTCCACAAGAAGTTGACAAAGATAAGGAAGTTGTGTTCACATATGATGTTACCTTTAAGGTACAGTGTTTTTAAATTCTTTGATTCATCTATTTCAGTTTCCTCCAACATATTGCCGAGTTTTTTCTCAACCTCTGAATTTTTAGGAGAGTGATATCAAATGGGCATCTCGCTGGGATACATACCTCCTCATGAATGATGATCAAATCCACTGGTTCTCCATCATAAACTCGCTGATGATTGTCTTATTCCTTTCTGGTATGGTGGCCATGATCATGATGAGAACTCTGTACAGAGATATCGCGAACTATAATCAGTTGGAAACCCAAGATGAGGCTCAGGAAGAAACGGGATGGAAACTTGTTCATGGAGATGTCTTCAGGGCACCAGTCAATGCTGGTTTACTTTGCGTGTACATTGGTACAGGAGTCCAGATCTTTGGGATGACACTGGTAACAATGATTTTTGCATTGCTGGGATTCCTATCTCCGTCCAACAGAGGAGGACTTATGACTGCTATGGTTCTCTTGTGGGTTTTCATGGGCTTATTTGCTGGCTACTCATCAGCACGCTTGTACAAAATGTTCAAGGGCACAGAGTGGAAGAGAAATACCTTGAAAACTGCCTTTATGTTCCCGGGTATTCTTTTTGCTATCTTCTTCGTACTAAATGCCTTAATTTGGGGAGAGCAATCTTCTGGTGCAGTACCATTTGGAACAATGTTCGCTCTCGTTTTCTTGTGGTTTGGTATATCAGTTCCCTTGGCCTTTGTGGGTAGTTACTTAGGCTTCAAAAAGCCAGCCATTGAAGATCCGGTTAAGACAAACAAGATACCTAGGCAGATACCAGAGCAGGCATGGTACATGAAACCTGTGTTCTCCATACTAATCGGAGGCATTCTTCCATTTGGGGCCGTCTTCATTGAGCTCTTCTTCATCTTGACATCAATATGGCTGAACCAGTTCTATTACATCTTTGGCTTCCTTTTCATAGTGTTTGTCATCCTATTGATCACTTGCGCTGAGATTACTATAGTGCTCTGCTACTTCCAGTTGTGCAGCGAAGACTACTACTGGTGGTGGAGATCTTACCTGACTGCCGGCTCCTCAGCTCTGTACCTTTTCCTCTACTCAATTTTCTACTTCTTCACCAAGTTGGAAATCACAAAGTTCGTTTCCGGCGTCCTTTACTTTGGGTACATGATAATTGTCTCATATGCTTTCTTCGTCCTGACTGGGACGATTGGCTTCTATGCCTGCTTCTGGTTTGTACGGAAAATCTATTCCTCTGTGAAAATTGACTGATTTAAAGATTGCAGAAAAAGGGTGAACGCTACCATGAAACTTTAGATGAAAATAGATGAATCGAAAGAGTTGGACTGTTTTGACTGTATCTGCAGAAATACGCTATGGGAGTTTGTTTCCCGTTCTTGTCAAAACATTTTTATTTTGGGGTAGGATAGCACTGAGTATGTTGTTATGTTTACAAATATGAAAATTATGAACTTTGTACGTATATTAATTTCTATGCAAGAAGTTGAGCTGTGAGTTAGTTGCCTTGTCACTTGGTACTAATCAATATATCAACATTCACTATCACAATCTTTATTTTGTCAATTCTTTAGATGGTTGTTGGTGGCTTGATTTCTAGTACTTTGTCATCGCCTGAATGAATGATTCATCTTTATGTTAACTAATTCAAGTGGTATTATGACTCCTTAGAATGATATCTTTGAATCAGGAGGATGCAATTTGAGCCTCACCAAATGAGTGGGTATCTCACTAAATGAATGAGGTGAACAAAACAATACATGAGGATCCGTTAAAAGATGTGGGTAAGGGATGTTACAACCAGCTAAAACCACAAGAACCTAAACTTTAATTAACACTCTTTAAATTGGAAAAAAAAAATTATACAGTTAATGTAAATAGCTCAGGCCTTTAGAAGCTTAAAAGATTTTGTAAATGGAGTAACATGCATATAATAGAAGAAAATCCTCTTGCTCCCCAAATTGTGATATACGCCTCTGGAATAACTACAAAATCTCCAGAAATATACTTTCTTAACTTCATCCAGGTTTTTGGATGTTATATGCCTGCTACCAAGCAGTCTTCCACACTGAAACACAATTATTTTCATGGGGCTTGAAATGGCCCCATTATAAAGTTGAGGCACAATGAATGGCTCTTGACAAGTACAAAGACAATCTTTTATTCTGAAAATTTTGATAAAGAGGAGTGTTTATACATTAGCTCTCGTGAAAGTTTTTTTTTTTTTTTTTTTTTTGTTGCCGTCACTTTTTAGCTTTCAATGCTTCAATAACTGCTGAAAAATCTTGATCACTAAGGCCATGAGATTTTGCCACCTTATATAGTTCATTTGCGGCTGCTGCAATCGGGGTCGACTGAGAAACAGATTCTGCTAATCCTAAAGCAAGTCTCAGATCCTGCCATCATGAACAGTTGTAAGATTATAGCATATGTTTAAAAGATGTTGAGATTCCAGGTATATTACAAACCTTCTGTTGATGCTTCAAGGGAAATGCAGTAGGGTAGATTGATTTAGTCATTGATGGACCTTTAAGTGAGTACATCGGTGCACTGATGGCACCCTGTGACACTACCTCAATTAGTACATTTGGATCAAGTCCTACTTTCTCACTGAGAAGTATTCCTTCTGAGAACGATGCCATCATGCTGCGAGTTGTCCAAAAAAGAATGAAGAAAACATAGTCACCGTATGAACCACCATAAACAAAAAATTTAAAGAATGAAACTGGTACAGAATTTTGCAGCACCTTCCCATGATCATGTTGACCACAAGTTTCATAGCTGCTCCGTTTCCAACATCACCGAGGTAAAACCTTGACTGGAAAACACATCGATACAGGAGCAGAAATGGTCATCAGATGGTAAGCAAGCAACATATATAGCTTTTACTTTTACAAAAAAAGAAGAAAAAAATGACTTGGTAGGACACGTACCTTCCCCATGATGTCTAAGAGTGGAGCAACTGTGTCATAGAGAGACTTGTCACCTGAAAAATTAAAGCCAACACCTCACTTTCTGACCTAATTAACTGTCTTCAGCAGTAAATGAATATACTAAATCATACTGGTGATGAGTGAAAAAAAAAGTTTACCAGCAGTAAGAAATATTAGTTGTCCATCTTCCGCTGGCTTTTTGGAGCCTGATACAGGAGCCTACAAAGGAAGTGTAAGAGCTTAATGAAAAGTGTGCTTGATTGTCATGCCGCGAATGTATACATAAGTGAGAGAATGTACTTTTATTCTAATCTTGAGATTAAGAAAGTGAAACTTAATCCAAACTTTTACCTCCAAAAACAATGCCCCTGTATCTTTGATATGTGTACTAATCAGCTTGGAGGTGTCACCATCAACTGTTGAAACATCCACATACCTGCCAATATATGAGACCACTTCTGCTCCAATTAGAGTTGGTAAGAACAAGCATACAATTTAAACAATAAATGTGCAACAATGAGATTAGACATAATGTACTATATTCATGTGAATAGATCGATATTCCAAGTAGCCATGGAATCGAACAACTAAATTGAAGAGCAAGCACACGATAGTTGAAATAAGAACTGGACGATCCATGATACAATAACCTCAATTTGTCATGTAGCAGAACCAGCCAAAAAAAATATGGATTAAACATATTTCATTTTCATAGTTCCATGGCCTCTAACTCTAAACTATGAAAGTATAATCAGCTTTTGTAAACAATCGTAAAAGTTAAGCCTCTTGAAGGTAATAGAAATATTTCATAAAGATATCTTTCTGGGGAAAGCAAGAGGCTTCTGCAAAAGTGTTTAACGGCATTGATTGAACCAACAATGAAAATGTTTTATATTGAGAGAACATGAGGAAAGTTTACCCCTTGCCAGGACCAATTCCATTTGCAGCTCCATTCTTGCCACATGCAACATCAATCTGATAAAAGCAAGAATAAGTAGCCATATCTAGTATTATCAATCAAAGAAAGATGGTAACAATCATAATAAAAATTAAAAGGAAACATACGCACTGCACTTTCAGGGTCTGCAAGCATGGAAAATGTGACATCACAAGATGCAGCGACTTCCTCAGGAGAAGGCATATACCTGTATTCAGAATGATAAATACCCTTATTTGGACTTGCCAACAACTAAAATAATGGCTTTGAGATCTAGGCCAAGAGTTTCTACACAACATATAGTTGTACATCGAAGAACTTGTATATAACATGAACCATGATCCATCTTCTTTGACATAAGCTTGGCATAAATATCACAGAATATCATCAAGAAGAGCTAAATGTGGGCAGAATATCAAACACATACAATCAACAATTAATTTTAAAAGATATCACCCATGATCTGATCAAAAATTTCAGCGATCAATATGTAAAGCATGAATTTGAAATACTTACTGTGCACCCAAGCTGATGAGAGGATCACATTTGCTTTTGGTCCTATTCCAAACAGTCACATCACATCTACAACAAACATATTATAAGATCAGCCTCAAAGACTATAAATACTGAAATAACTCTACAATACTGAAACAACCTATCATCTTCATGCTTATGCATATTTACATTACAAACACATCTAAAGCCTTAATCCAAACAACACAAACAGAATAATAACTTACAAGAACTGACCAATAGATAATAAATTACAAGGTCATCTCGGTTTAAATCAACGGAGAGCAGCATATGTTCTTATACTAACTGAAAGAGATACTTAAAACCAGTGTTGGTATTTTTTCGGTGCTAAATGTTAATTAGGCTGAGAACTCGAACATACCCAGCTTTTATGAGATTTTGTGCCATTGGAGAACCCATAATTCCAAGACCAAGAAAGCCAATCCGAGCCGGCAACGCATCTGCTACAAATTTATATAAAATATTGGCTAAGCAGTAAGCACAAAATCTAGTAACAATTACCAAACAATGAAAATTCAGCCCCAAATTGGCTATTCCATGAATCAAAAACCAGTACTCAATAAGCAACGCAAACTAACATTCAAGATCAAAGCAATGATATCCTGTTTTCTACAACTGAAAATATAATTAGCTTATCTGCAAAGCACCATCGGCACCATCACAAGATTGTCAATTTGACACAAAAAGTTATTACCTTACACAACAATCTGGCAGTTCTAAGGCTCAACTCTTCAATTTCCATTCCTAACTCTTTAATTTCTGAGTGATCTCAATACAAAAGCACTCAGGTCCATTGAAAATTTTACAATCACTCAGGAACTAACTTAATTAAAGCATTGTATGGATATTAATGACTAAAATCGCCCACTAATTAAGGTGACTAAACATTAAGCAACCCCTCAACAAGAAAATTATAAGCAAAACCAAAAATCCATTTGGTTCCCACAAAGTTGCTTTCTAGTGCAAAACATAACATAATTAGTTAATTACAAAGACAATACCACAAAAGAGAATGAGAAAGAGATACCCTTCAGTTCATATGAAGAAATAAAAGGGTTCTCATGAAAAACAAGATAGAATTTAGAAGTACCTTTAGCTGAAACATTGGATGCCTGAGAAGAGAACACCTTGAAAGAAGGAGAAAGCAAAGGTTTTGAGGGAAAAGAAAAGGAGGGTTTCTCTTTAAGATAGTAAGGAATCTGAGGACAAAAGCTTGAACACATTGCCATGGCAGTTGACGATAAGAAGTGGGGAGAGTGAGAGTGAGAGTAGAAACTGGTTTTTAACAACAAAGTCATCGAAGGATTTTTTTTAACTGACAGTTTGTGTAGATGATGGCATTCCCATGCTGGGGATTTTTGTCTGTTCACGTTTGGATAAAGAAAGAGATAAAGCCCTCATGCAACATAAGCCATACTATATTCGTCCTCTTGGGCTTCGCACCCTTATTTTTAGGTAACATTTCATAACAGCGAAGGCTTACGTTACCCAAGCTGGGTCATGCCTAGATATTGAAGGTAACGATACCCGTAATACTTACCGGAGGCGGATCAATTTTCTTGTGTCATTTGTCTGTAGGTTTTTTTTAACAATCCAAAAATCCGCCAACCTTACTTTAGCCTCTATCAAACCATATAATCTTTTTAAGAAACTGCAAATAATGATCTTTAACCATAGAAGTGTTTATGAGCAGACTCGAACCTCGAATAACTTAACATGTCCTAATCTTGATAAAACGTTTAAGTAGAACTCAACTAAGATATTGAAGGTAATTTTACCCCTTGTATGTTGCATTGAATCAACTGTAATATATTACTGAATCAAATGGGCAGTTTATTAGATGGCACTTGATGAAAAGAGATTTCATTCATTTTGAGCCCAACAAATTGTTGTGATCCATCAAAGTATCAAACCATCCGTGAGAATTGAATTGACTTGCCATGCACTTACTGTATTTAAAATCTGGCTATGGTTTGTAGTAACCCAGCTGCTTATGGTAAAATGGTGTGTTGAAGGTAGGCTCCGAGTCAGTTTCAGAGGGATGGGCAGTGCCCTCATGGTGTTGTGGGCATTCACTTGGCAAAGTTGCAATGGTTGAAGCTAAAAATATGAGCAAGAGACTACTAGTTTTAAAATCTTGATGTAACATTGACCACAAACTTGGGACAAGTACGACCCTTCATTCAAGGAACAAATAAAACCAACAGAGATTTTCCTCCTGATAGATCAATACGAGAACGTCAAATCATAAAAAGGACAGAACAAACCACCACCAGGGAATTGAATGCTTTGACTTGT
>WYDK02000041.1:6343175-6355472 GCA_009867345.2 Toxicodendron radicans | reverse complement strand
TGGATGTCTTCCCAAAGGCATAATTAATTAGATCATCTTTAACAAAGGAGTTTATAACCACTATAAATTCATGGCTTAATGGAGAATGTTGGAACTCGGAACCAGTTATATATAAAGCAATGCCTTTTACTATTCAAAGTACTTGAATTATTGGGCAAAGGAGTGCTTCGAAAAACCCTAAAACAAAATTCTGCTCAAGCCTTTAGGGGACATTGGGAATAATTTCCACTATCCACTTTCGCTTTTTCAATCTTGGAAGAAGAGCTTGTTTGGCATTGTATGCAATTTCATTTCTGTGTTAACCAAAACAATTTTGTAAAGCATTGCTTTAATGGCTCCTTAATCAATTCACTAATCAAAGCAAATTTTGAAAAGAAAAAGTGTTGTATGCATAAAGGAAAACAAGAATATATGAATTTCTTGGAGAGAACTACATTCCTTAACTATCATCAAAGCAAAATTTGGCAAAAGAAGAAGAGCATGCATGCATGCATAAAGGATAAAAATATGGGAATTGGTTGGAGAAAACTACATTCTTTCTTTAACTACACTCAAAGGTAAATTTGGTGAAAACAAAGAGTGTGCATGCAGAAAAGAATATGGGAATTGCTTGGAGAAAACTACATTAATATCTTATTGACAAGTATCAAAGCTAAATGTTTAATTCTTTAATCCATCCATTGAAATATTCCTTGAAATTTTCTCCAAAGCTATATATATATATATATAATACTATACAAATAACATATTCTAAATTCTATAATGTAAGACGTGAAACTAAAAATTCATGTAAAGAAATAACAACTAATGTCTTACAATGGGAATTCTTCAATTTTATTTTCTTATAGTAAATGTTGATGAGGATTGAGATATCAACTAATTAATTCTAAGAAGAGTCAAGCTAATTAAACCAGAAATAGAAAAAAGTGTTTCAAATTTAATTGTATTTTTTTTTCAAATTAAAAGTAATAGAATTTAATCCAATTTGAAGAATAATTAAAAAAAATGGTGCAATAAATATTAAAATAAAGATAAAGATAAATTCATAAAATATAAAACCACATATAAAAGACTAATAGAATAAAGCGGGAGGGGCATACTTGCAATGGGCTAAAATACTAGGGAAAAACCATAATTTAAAATTTTTAGAAGGGGCCAAAGAACAAGATTAAAATAGTAGGGGTAAAGTTTAAATTTAACTTTTAAGGGGAGCACATGCCCCCTCTGGCTATCTATATTTAAGTATTTAACCGAAAGGGCGCCATTGCCACAACACAAGCATACGAAATTTACCTTACAACAAATCATCTTCCCTTACTCAACTGCAATATTAGACAATGGCTGAAGTGATTGTCTCCGCAATCCTGAAGCAATTGGGTTTTGTCCTGAAACCAACCGATCATGACAAGGCGAGACCCGTCGGGGGTGCTGAAGACGGAGGCGAAACGCTCAAGGGGAGACTGGTCGTGGGTGCTGATACAGAAGTCAAAACGCTCAAAACCAATTTCGAGGGCATCCTGGATGTGCTTCAAGATGCAGAAGGCAGACAAGTGAAGGAAATGGCTGTGAGGCATTGGCTGGATAAGCTTACCGACACTTCCTATGAGATTGATGACGTGTTGGATGAGTGGAGCACTGCCATTCATAAGTTGAAGATGGAAGTTGAAAATGCTTCTACATTTGAGAAGGTGTGTTCCCAAATCCTTTCTCATTGTTTTTCTACTGGGAAAATTGTCTTGCGTCGTGATATTGCTATCAGGATGAAAATTCTGAATCAAAGGCTAGATAATTTAGCTAGAGAGAAAAATGAGTTCAAATTTAGCTCTAAGAAAGACACTAGAGAGCTAGAATCACTATGGATTAATACTTCTTTTTGTGATAAAACAAATTTGTATGGAAGAGATGATGCTAAAAAAGAAATTGTAGACTTCTTGCTTAGCGAGAGTAGTCAAGGACCAATTATCCCTATCCTTTCAATTATAGGAATAGGAGGAATTGGAAAGACAACTCTTGCTCGACATGCTTTTAATGAGAAAGAGATGAATACCCATTTTGATGTTAAAATTTGGGTGTCTGTGTCTGATTGTGTTAATGAGATTAAGATTGCCAAAGCAATTCTTGAATCTCTTAAAAGTACCCATGCTAAGCTAAGTCTAGGGAGATTAGAAACTTTGTTAGGGAAGATACATCAATCTCTAGAGGGAAAGAAGTTTCTTCTTGTCCTAGATAATGTGTGCACAAAAAATCCCATCAATTGGAAAAAATTGAAGTACTCTCTTAATTGTGGTTGTCGAGGAAGTAAAATTGTCTTGACCACACGTGAAGAGAGTACGGCAGATATGATAGAAACCACCAAAAAGTTCCTTCTAGAAAAGTTATCTGATAAAGATTCTTGGTTATTATTTAGTCAAATTGCGTTTAATGGAAGGACTAGTGAAGAGTGTGAAAATTTAGAAGGTATTGGTAGAAACATTGTAAGTAAGTGCAAAGGCTTGCCTCTTGCTATAAAGATATTAGGGGGTTCATTGAGTTTGAAAGCACAAGCTGAACAATGGCAAAGTGTTTTAGATAGTAAGCGTTGGGAATTAGAAGAGATAGAAAAAAGATTTTTTCCAGCTTTAATGTTGAGCTATTATGATTTGCCTGCTGAATTGAGAAAATGTTTCTCATATTGTGCCATTTTCCCTAAAGATTATAAGATAGAGAAAGACAAGTTAATTAAGTTGTGGATAGCCCAAAGTTACATTAAGGTAGATGGAGAGTTAATTGGTGAAGTGTATTTTCAAAACTTAGTGAGGCACTCTTTTTTTCAAGATCTTGAAAGAAGTGAACATGATGGTAGTAGCATAATAAGTTGCAAGATGCATGATATTGTGCACGACTTTGCTCAATCTCTAACACAAAATGAATGTTTTACTATGAATGTTGATGATCATGAAGAGTCTCAATTAGAGTTTTCTTACAAAAGAACTCATCATTTAATGATATTAGGAGACTCAATTCCTATTGCTATTTGCAGTGAGAAAAAATTGCGTAGCCTCCTTCTTGTCGTTAACCGTACATTTGATTTTGTATTTGAAGTAGATTTGATCAAATTATTTGATCAGTTGACTTGTCTGAGGACATTAGATTTGAGTGACTGTTCAATTACAAAACTTCGAGGAGGAATAAAAAAGTTGATACATTTGAGATATCTTAACTTATCTCAAAATAAGAAATTAAGAGAGTTGCCTGAGATGGTGTGTGATTTGTATAATTTGCAGACCTTGGATGTTTATGGTTGCATTAGACTTGAAAAACTACCACAGGGGATAGGAAAGTTAATCAACTTGAGGCATTTAATAAATTATGATAATAAATCGTTAAGTTACATGCCAAAAGGAATGGAGAGATTAAGTAATCTTCGTACACTGAGTAAGTTTGTTATTAGTGATGGAGGTCACAGTAAGATAGCATGTACCAGTCTTGAATTTTTAAAAAAGTTGAACCACCCTAAAGGATCTTTTCAGTTAGAAGGGTTGGGAAATGTGAGAAATGTGAGAGATGCTAGTGAAGTTAAATTAGCAGAATTCCACAATAAGAAAAACCTCATTGAATTGAGTTTAAAATTCAATCAAACCAGGTCAAATGAGCGTCATGAATTAGGTCTTGAAGCCTTACAACCACCTCAAAATCTAGAGAAATTAATGATAGATGACTACAAAGGCAAAACTATATCCCCCCCGTGGATGGTCTCATTAACCATGTTGAGAGCTTTAACACTCTCTAATTGCATAAACTGTGAGAAATTGCCTACTTTGGGTGAATTACCATCCCTTGCATCACTCAAGATAAGTCAAATGAGTCGCGTGAAAACAGTAAGTGAAGAATTTTTGAGAATAGAAAATGACTCTCTATCATCACCATCATTATTATCTACTGCCTTTCCCAAACTAGAATCTCTTACGATTTGGAAAATGGAAAAATGGGAAGAGTGGAATTCTGGGCATACAAGGAGTGGAGATAGAAACATGTCATGTCTTACTTCATTGTCCATTCGATATTGTGAGAAATTAAAGGCATTACCAGACTACATTCTTCAGTCAACAACACTCAAGCAATTGGATGTTAGAAATTGCTTATTTTCACATACGGAAAACATTGTGTTCCACAACGTCACGAACTTAACTCTTCGCGATTACATGGAAGGGTGTGAGCATTTACCTCCTTTGGGAAAATTAGCCTCCCTTGAATCACTCAGATTATTAGATATGAAGGGTGTGAAGAAAGTCAGTAATGAATTTTTGGGAATAGAAAAGGATGGCACAACTCCTGCTGTCTTCCCCAAGTTGAAATCTCTTGAGTTTTGTCGTATGAAACAATGGGAAGAGTGGGATATCACCAAGCAAGATAATATTAGGATCATGCCATGTCTTCATACCTTGAAAATTAGTGATTGCAACAAATTAAAAGCCTTGCCAGGTCACATTCTTTCTGAATCGACAGCACTACAGAAATTGGACATCAGTTGGTGCTCTATTCTAGAAGAACGCTACAACAAGGAGAAGGAGAGTGAAAAAAAGGAGAAAGAGAAAGGAAGAGATTGGCACGAAATCTCTCACGTTCCTCACATCATAATTGATAATGAGCATGTGCAATATCCGGGGAAGCAGTCATTTTCTTCACCCACTGGTAATTTCTTCTCCTCTTTTTAGTTGTTTCATTAGTTGTTGAAGTTAAAAAAAAAAAAAATGCCGCAGTATTCTTCGGTAATTCAAGTATGATGTTGATGTATAAAAATATGAAATGTACTTAACATCTTTAAATTATAAGTGGAACTGTGTGTGGTTCCTTTTGATTGATGAAGATTCATTTTGACAGGCTTAGCCATAGAAATGCTTGATAGATGAACTAGTTGTTTTCGCTGAGCCAAGGGTGGTTCTCCAGGGATCATATAGATATTGTTATTAAACGTGTGCTGAGGACAGCTGAGATTCAGAGAATGGAGATTGTGAGGAGAAAAGAGGGTTTGTAAATCAGGGGAAATAGGTGCTTGCTCTCATGTGAAATGGAGAGTTTGAGCAGAATTGCAGATGGCTTATATGGGGAAGTTTCTGGTGAGTTTTTTCTTCTTTCTTTAGCTATTGCTTTAAAGTATTGGAAAAGATTTTCTCGTTTTCTTAATGTTGCAGGCTCTATAATACGATTTGAATGCAGACATATATCAAAGTTGTTGTAGGCATCAATCCTCACGAGCATTGGGTAGCCATACAATCAAGGTGTTTTCCAACCGTATTAGCCTTGAATTTCAGGTCAGTATCATCAATGAGATCTGGCTGCATTACAATTGCTATGATTGATCTCCAACTCAGATCGACTGTTCCTTTAGTACTAAATCACCTAACTTACAATTGTCTCTTCAATTTCTTGCCCTTGTTAATGCATTTTCGCTAGATAACTTACAATATGCCAGCATAATGGTAAAGCGTCTGAGAGGAGAATCAAATGGAGGTAAAGTGGCAATCATAGAAAGAGAAAGCAAATATTTCCAATTTTCATTGTAAATCTTTAATATGTGCAAAGATACTTTCATTGCATTCTCATATAACCACAGTTGCTGTTGATGGGCAGATAAACTTTTTTCGTTTTCTTAAACTTTCACTCTCTCTATTATAGTTGTTATTTGTAGTTCAACAAGGAGATATTTGTAAAAAATACAATTATCATATCTGTAAAGCCCTTTATTTTAAAGTAGAAAGTCAATTTCATCATGTTTCCCAATGTTGGATGGATAACTGCAGAACAGAACAGAACAGAGGAGGTTGCTTAACTTATCATGGTTTTGTAATTAAGCAAAAAACCGTGTATTACTTCATACATGTCATGATTCTACCATTATAAATATCATCATCTTATTTGAAATGTGTTGTTTTCTTGTGGTATCTTATAGCCAGCGGAGTCAACTTCCCTCCATCAAAATGATTATATATCAACAGAAAACAGTCATGTATATCTTCTGAAAGTCATCTTTATCACCAGAGGCACCAAGTGTGGCAATGTTCTTGTAATTTGTGAAATCAAAGAAGCACTTTAAATATCGAGGTTATACATTTGAAATAAATCACAAAATACAGAAGCTTTATATTATTTGGTTTAATATTTTAGTCTTTGAACTGACTAGTTGTTATTGTTTACAAGGGAACGGATTATATATGTTGACAGTATTCTTATTCAACCAGGAAGGAAGAAGTCACTTAACTGTCTAGAGGAGGTAAGATCAGTCAATCAAATATATAATTGAATGATAGTGATATTTGTTGGGTATCTTTATTATGCTTTTAGGAATGAATCTTATCGCGATTTTCGAACACTTTGGTCTTTACATAATAGTTGGCTTGGTATCATTATTGTTCTCTAATGAAGAGTATGCAAGTTTATTGTTCCCAGATTTTGCACACAAGGAAATGTTATGGCAGATTTGTTGGCTAATTTGGATTTTTCATCTTCGAGCTTGCAACGGTGGGATAATCCCCCTTCATCTATTTCCAGGGAACTCCACCATGATGTTTGGCATGTATTTCTATATAGGTTTAGTTGAAGTTTACTTGTAATTTTGTACTTCATGCATATGCATTTGCATTCTCTTTATTCATTGTATATAGATTTTTTGAGGGG
Organism: Toxicodendron radicans; assembly: GCA_009867345.2. Taxonomy (NCBI): domain Eukaryota; kingdom Viridiplantae; phylum Streptophyta; class Magnoliopsida; order Sapindales; family Anacardiaceae; genus Toxicodendron; species Toxicodendron radicans. Next base: position 6,348,818 of record WYDK02000041.1, on the reverse strand, counting down.
TAAGGCTCATTACGTCCCCCCCTATCTAGGTGTCATTTTTTTTTTTACTATTAATAAAATTTTCCCTCGTTCCGCCGAGGTTTCTTTAAAAAAAACATCATTTCATGTATTTTGTAGGCCTATGATAGCCATCCAATTAATCATAAGTTATCCTTTCGATATATATACGACACAAAAACCTATAAATGATACAAAAACAAAATATTACTCGACTTAGCAAGTGGGACTTTATTGAAACCAACCATATTCGTTTTCGTCACAAATCCTTTTTCTAAGTCCAATTTTAAGCAAAATTCTTAGAAAAAGAAAAAATAAAAATTGAATCACACTATAGGAGCCCCTAACAGTGAAAAAACAAAAGATAGATTGCACAAGGGTGAACAGAGAAGGATATTCTAGGGTTTTAAGTCTCAAATTACAAAGAAACACAAACTGTTACCACATTGTGAATGATAATTTAGGAGGTCATTCTTGATTCTCTGTATTATTATTGTTCTCTTATCTCTGTATTACTGTTCTCTTGTCTCTTTAACATTGTGGTGGTTCAGTGGTGGTTTATTTTGGCTATCATTCCTTAATTATTATATCTGTGTTACTCTGTCCGCTAAAATCCAGTCAAATTAACCCAAAGGGTGTTACCATCTAAACCAAAGCACATCTAATGTCATGTTCTCAAATCCCACATATGTCAAGGAAATTGAGCTTCCCATATGGAAGCCAAAAGCTAAAATTAAAGGTATTATTGTTATTTAAGGGTTATTTGATGGATAAAATAACACTTGACTTCTATTAACAAAAAGTTAACTACCATTTTTAATATTTTACAGGAGCTTTGTTTGGATTATAATTACCTCCAAGAGTCTTAATGACATTTATGAGAAAGTGAAGGACCTGTAAGTTAACATTAAAGCTACTGGAGGATGTAACAGGATTTGGTAGCAGTAATTATCTGGATAAACTCTAGTAAACCCACCATCTGTTCGATAAATGTACTCAATTACCTCCATTTTTTAATAGTTTTTCTTTTTTTGGCTTATACAAGCTTTTATAGTCTTTTAACGTCCGGGTTTTTCTCTTTTTATTGGTAAATTGGGTTAACTGATGAGGTCTTTATCTGGGTAAGTTTATTCATTGAATTTTCTTTTACTTTTTTCTTTTTATCTTTCAAATCTTTTGAGAAAAAAGGTTAAAGCAAAAACTGCAAACACTCTACACGTTAAGTAGCTAGCATCAAATAATACTTTAGTGGGAAGAAAAGAAAAGAATATGGGCATTGCTTAAGTTTGGAGTAAATTAAGTTAAACATACCTTAACTAGCATCAAAGCAATATGGCACTTTAAGCTGTCAGGTGAAGGATTCGTTTGTCTTTTTCTGGGCTATAAATACTGAATAGAAGGAGTAGCATTGCACAAAATAAGCCCACAAAATATTTCTTCTTTTCAATTATATTTCTTGAATCGATTGTCACCTTCAAAGATGGCTGAGGCTCTTGTTTCAGCAACCTTGGAACAACTGTTTTCAATCCTCTGTCAACAGACAGAAAAGGGAACAACACTGCATGTTGGTGTTGACAAAGAAGTTGAAAAGCTCACTGACAATTTGCTGGCCATTCAAGCTGTGGTTAAAGATGCGGAGCAGAAACAAGTGGAAGTGGAACCTGTGAGAGATTGGTTGCAAAAGCTTAAAAACTCATCCTCTGAAGTAAACAACGTATTGGATGAATGGAACACTATGATCAGCAAATTGCAACTTAAGGAAGTTGAAAATGCTTCCAAGCCTTTGAGAAAGGTATGTTCCCTTAAGCCTTACTATCTATCTTGTGTTAGGCAATTTACTCTGCATTTTGATGTTGCTGCTGAGATTAAAAAGCTAAATAAAAATCTAGATGTTGTTGCTAAGAATAAAGATAGATTTAAGTTTAGCAGCTTGACTGAGGGTATTGAAACTCTTAAACAACCAATAACTACCAATGTTGAATCAAAGCTTCATGGAAGAGACCAGGAGAAGGAAGAATTAGTAGAATTCTTGGTGAATCAGTGTCAGCAAGAGATAGCTCCCCCTAGTCAGCAAGAGATAGCCCCCCCTATCATTTCCATTGTAGGGATGGAAGGAATCGGGAAGACTACTCTTGCTCAATTTACTTTTAATGATAATGAGATAAAAACTCATTTTGAAATAAGAATATGGGTGTGTGTGTCTCGTCCATTCAGTGTATCCAGGATTGCCAAAGCAATCCTTGAATCTCTTACAAATAAGAAAAAAAATTTAGTTGAATTAGAAACTGTCTTGCAAAACATAGGTCAATATATTAAGGGAAGGAAATTTTTGCTTGTCCTAGATGACGTGTGGATTGAAGAGGTCCAAGAAAATTGGCTAAAATTAATGGAATCCCTTAAGTTTGGTTCCACAAAAAGTAGAGTTTTGGTAACCCTACGTAAAAAGAAACATGCAAAAGAGATTAAAACCACCAAGATGATCACACTTGAGAAATTGTCAGATGAAGAATGTTGGTCATTGTTTAGTGATCAAGTTTCATTCTTGGAGGAGACAGAGAAAAAGTGTGAAGAATTTGTAAAAATTGGTAGAAATATTGTGAAAAAGTGTAATCGCTTGCCTCTAGCTGTAAAAATGTTAGGAAATCTCTTAAGTATGAAAACAGAAATTGAACAATGGAAGAGTGTCTTAGATAGTGAGGTATGGGAACTAGAAGATATAGAAAAGGGGGTTTTACCTTATCTATTGTTGAGCTATTATGATTTGCCGTCTAAATTGAAAAAATGTTTCTTATATTGTGTCATCTTCCCAAAAAACTATGAGATAAACAAAAACGAGTTAATCAAGTTATGGATGGCTCAAGATTATCTTAAAGTAGAAGGAATGGATGATATGGAGCTAATTGGTGAAAAGTATTTTGAAAACTTAAGGATGCACTCTTTCTTTCAAGATATTGAAAGAAGTGAAAGTGATGGTAGCATAAAACGTTATAAAATGCACAACATAGTGCATGATTTTGCTAAATCACTTACTAATAACGAATGTTTTATTGTAGACGCTGAGCCTTCTATAAAATACCGCTCAAGGTTTGTTCATAAAAAGGCTCAACATTTGATGATATTAGGGAACTCAATTCCTAACTCTAGCTATAGTAAGAAAAAATTGCGTAGCCTTATTCTTGATAGTGAATTTGAGTTTGGAGTAAACCTATCAAAATTGTTTGACCAGTTGACTTATCTAAGGTCATTAGATTTGAGCTATTGTTCAAGTGAAGTACTTCCTGTAGAAATCAGGAAACTGATACACTTGAGATACCTTAAATTATCTGAAAATAGATATTTAAAGGAATTGCCTGAGACGTTGTGTGAATTGTATAATTTGCAAACCTTAGATCTTACTAAGTGTTTGAGTCTACAAAAACTACCTAAAAGGATAGGGCGGTTAATCAACTTGAGGTATTTGAAAAATGTTAAGACTTATTCATTAAGTTACATGCCAAAAGGAATGGAGAGGTTGACTTGTCTTAGAGAATTAAGTGAATTTGTTAGAAGTACTGGTGGTAGAGGTCATGATACTCTTGAATGTTTGGGAAACATGGACCACCTTAAAGGTTCTCTTGTTTTAAGAAGGTTGGGAAATGTGGTTAGTGCCGAAGAAGCTGAGAAAGCAAAACTCAATGTTAAGAAACACCTTACTGATTTGAGTTTGTCATTCTATAAGCTGGAATCTATAGGAGAGAGAAAGAGTGACCACGACAACATAGTTCTTAATGCCTTACAACCACCTTTGAATTTAGAGAAATTAAGGATAGATGACTATGATTTCAAATCTATGCTCCCCCCTTGGTTGATGTCATTGTCCAAACTGACAATGTTAACTCTCCACAGTTGCATTAACCTGGAGCAATTTCCTGATCCTTTGGGAAAACTACCATCCCTTGAGTCACTCAATATAAGATACAATAACGGCTTAAAAAGTCTCACCATTAAGTATATAAAAGACTGGGAAGAGAATTTAGGAGTGCAAAGTAATAACACATCAATTGTTGTCTTTCCCAAATTGAAATATCTCACCATTAAGTACATGGAAGAATGGGAAGATTGGAAATACGAGATTGAGAAGAGTTTAGTTATGCCAGAACTTTGTTCCTTGGAACTTGTCTCATGCCCAAAATTGAAGAAATTGCCCGACCTCCTTCCTTGTAAGACAAAATTGGAGAAATTGACTATCAATCATTGCTCTATTATAGAATTAGGGATATTGTCATGTAAAAATACCAATGAGTTCTCCAATTTAAGGGTTATAACTCTTGGTGGTTGCATGAGTTGTGAGTATTTGCCTGCTTTAGGAAAATTACCATTACTTGAATCACTCTTTATAAAATTCATGGAGAGTGTGGAAAGAGTTGGTCATGAATTTTTGGGAATAGAAAGTGATGGAGCTAGCCGTGCCTTCCCCAATTTAAAAACTCTTGAGTTTGAGGATATGACAGAATGGAAAAATTGGGAAATTCCAAACGAGGTTGAAGATATCATGCCATGTCTTCGTTCATTAACAATTAAATTATGCGACAAATTAAGGCTACTGCCAGAACGCCTTTTTAAAATCAAAACACTGGAGGCATTGAACGTGTATAACTGCCGTAATCTAAGACAGCGTTACAAAAAGAAGAAAGGAGATGACAGGCCCAAAATCGCTCCTACAACTACTTTCAAGGTTGAATAGGAATATGTGCAAAATGAGGGCCGCTGAATACTCAAACAACTGCTATTGGCATTGACCCACAGGTATACTGCTTCCATCTTTAGTTGTTATATATGATTAGTTAAAGCATTTTTTATAGTTATGCATCTTCAATGGGTAGAACTTATGAAATTTTTTCTTCAAAGTACTACTCTAAGATCAGATATAATGTCCTCTGTACTTGTGGTAGAAATATTTTTTTTTTTTTTTTTTTGGGCCAAACCCACTTTCATATAACATTTGCCACAATACTCTTCTATAATTCAAGTATACGTGATATATAAATTAAATAGTCATCCATTGTTCAAACATTAACTCGTTAAGATCTTATTGTCGGAATATTATATAACTTAATAGTAAACACAAACTCATTTAGTTTTAAATGGTGGCGTTTGTTGCATCACCCTGCTCTTATTCTGTGTGCGTGTTAGTTGCATAAATTATTCAATTCAGTCAAAGAAGCCACTGTCAAGCATCTTTGGAAATAAAATATAAGTATGCACTTTTTTCCTAGTGAAGATTCTTTTTGACATAAGATTTTTGCTTTTCAATTTTGTCAAGAAGCTGCTTATTGGCATAATCTGCAAGCTAGCTGTCACTGTGGCTGATCAGAACCAGGGGAAAGGGTGCTTGCTCTTGTGCAATTGAAGCCTTATGTGGAGAAGTTATTCTGGTGAGCTTTTGGATGTATCTAGATTCTCCTTGAGCTCTGTAAATTGACCAAACCAACATTCCATTCTCTTTGTTTTTATTTCCAGGAGAATGGAGTAAGGGTAAGGAGAGGACCCACACGGTATATCTCATGCCACAAAGATCAAATTGGTTAGTCATGTTCTGTAACTAAATATATATTATAGTGTCTCTCTTTTCATTGTTCTTTACCATTTAAGTTTCCTTCCCAGTCA
>WYDK02000041.1:6289533-6301737 GCA_009867345.2 Toxicodendron radicans | reverse complement strand
AACAAACTTCATCTTTTGTAAAGGAAAGCAATATTGGAGCGACTCTTCATGCAATAGAAATTCATAATATTCAATGACCAATGGTGAATGCTTTCAGTTTCCACGCTAGCCCACAAGATATATCAGAATGGGATGGCAGACCTTTTACATAAATGGGCTTGTCAACAATAATTTTATCCTTGGATGCCATCTGAAGACGAAGAGCCTCTTTGTGAAGCAAACTGTTGTTGTGTTCTTCAAGTGCGCTCATCTGCATATTCCTACTGCCCTCATTCCCATAAGGATTCCTTCTATGCTTCCTACCATACTCTCTGCAAATGGAGCAGAATATCCTTGGTGTTCCTTCTTTCACATCAACATATGCCCACTTGTACGTATCAGCCCATTCCTCCCTCCACCTTTTCACCACTTTTTTCTTCCTTTTTGTTGGTTGCGTCTTTGACATATCTTGATCGTCATTGGAGAGTTGAGAAACCATCCCCATCTGCTTGGTATCATCATGCTCATCAGCAGTCGGTTCACGAGGGCCACCTATGAGAGGAGTATTAGCAAATGATGGATCATCATCCCCTGGTCCAATTTCCAGATCAATCTCCTCTCCAAGCTCTCTGACAACCAGGTGGTGCCGTTGTGCCTGCTGAATCAAGTTCATATCATCCATAGTGGAATTCATCCCTAATCCACCAACCGGCAGCAACATTCAGCATGACAATATTACCCACACCTCAATTCACAGTAGTCTGCAGTCTGTTACCATAAACACACTTCATAGATTTTCATTTGGCCTTAACAACAAATCCTCAAAAATCATAGCAAAGAAAAATAAATAAATAAATACTTCTAAAACGAAACAGCATAAATCATAGATTGAATACTTCTTATATCTTTTCCTTCACGTCCCTAGAAACTAAAGGCAGCGTCAGTACTAAGACAAAAGCCAAATATGAAATCCAACAATATAACACCATATTCTCAAAACTAATCAACAACAAAAAATCCCAGTAAATTATATCATTAACACTTACTTATCTCATAATTACTTAAAGGAGAAAACAAATTGTTTATTTAGTTAATTATGCAATCCAAATTTCATTGATTTCACTGCTCGACAAAACATTCCAACAGTCCCTCAACACTCTCTAAAACAAAAACTAAACGCACTTCTCACTTGATCACAAAATTAAAATCAAACACGATAACAATTCAAAGCTTATCAAAACCCACGAAAAAAAAACCAACCCCAGAACTGAACAAGTAACAAAAATCAAATTTTTAGCAATACCCAGAAGAGAATTTTGAGTTTTGATCAATACCCAGATGATAAAATGACGACAAAACGTAAAATACCTGAAGAATCCAACGAAAAGTTGTGAGCTTGAACAAGAAATAACCGAGTTTTTTTAGAGTAAAAACTGGTTCCTATAATCTTGTCTCTTCTGAAATTAAACTTCTGCACTTTGCTTTGCTCAGAGTTGTTGCTGATCAGAGTCCTCAGAGCCTCTGTGATCGTGCGTGTGAGTGAATTTACGGAGAGATTTTAGAAGCAGAGAAAGAGAACTTTTTATTATCTATTGTGTCTAAGTGGGTGGTTTTATTTTATTTTATTTTTAATATTTAATTTAATTTAATTATTTATTTAAATAAAGTTACTATAATTGTGTTGGTATACAAATTGGGAAAATAAATTACTTCTTTTTTTATGGAAGTAAATTGTAATTTTGATATGTGGCCATTTTGGCGCGTGTAGTTCACCTCTCATCTATCCTCTTTTGCTTGCCAGGATTGATCTTTTGTTGAGAGCATAAGTCAAGGGCAATATATCTGTTTTGAAAATGAATAATATTTACATATTTTTAGTGTTATCTTAAATTTTCATTTTTAATAAGCTTCATGTCATTGTATATGAAAGAGATGTGTAGCATATTTAACTTTGAAAAGTGGTTTAAACTATAGCAACATTTAGATCAGTCATGAATCATATTCTAAGGATGGTAATTGGAATATGAATCATGAGTGGAAAGTTGGAAAATACTATTGTACTTCCCTAGATAACCATTAGGGGGATCAATAGAATCCAAGGATTCAAAGTGTCAAGCTCTCTCAAAGCTCTAGAAACATTGAATTGGCCTTTTGATAATTTAGGGTTCTCTATCTTCTAATATGGGTACATTTGAAACAAACAAAATTAGATGAAGTTCTACTTTCAAAGCATAAGGCAAACCAATTTGAGAAAGTTCTTCCTTCAAAAATAGGCTTTCCAAGTAGATATTATTTGGTGAGTAAGCCATCCATTTCGGACAAACAAAAATACTAGGTTTACAACCTTTTCTCACCAATTTTCTCTCACAATCCCGACGTGACAGCTTGCAATTGATCAGTGTGCAATGAGTCTCACCTGATAAATTACAACTAACCAATTACGAGCTGTCACGCAATTGGTCTTCGGACAAAACGCCCATCTGGTCTTAAATCTGAATTGTGGTAGGACAAGGGTGTACAATCCTGGTTCTGATCAATAGTGTCATGTAATTGTTCTGATATTGATCTTCCTTGGCAAAAAATTCATTCCATTATAAATGTAAATGACAACCACTACTATGATTGTCACTGTTAGTCCAACATATCTTACAAGGGTGATTCCCATATCTTTTGTCCAACTTTACAAGAGGTTAATGTAATTAACCTGAAAAATCATTTCTGACTAATGTACATTAGTGTGAGCATTTGAATATCTTTTAGCTAATCCCAAAACTTTTAGATTCCTTTCTGAACCCAAAATCCCATAACTTTTTGGAATTTTACGGCAGGGGGTGCAAAATGCCCTTTACCTGGTTTGCCGTGCTGTAGATCATCTTGCAGTGATAGGTTTGCATTAAAATTAATCTTCATTCTTTATTGAATGAAATTGCAAAGTCTTTCATCCTCTGTTTTAGGTGCTGCAATATATAAAATAAGCATACATTAACCAGGTAGAAGAGCATACTCAGAACAAAAGATTAAACGACTAAATAAATAACAAACAGAAACTTAGTACAGTATTTTGATGGATTACCTTAAGCTCTTCGTGTAGCACAATGAATATTTTCTTCAACCTTTTATGTTTCTGAAAGATTTATAATTATCTCAAATCAGAACATTGAAGTTGACAAGAACAAATAAACAAAAGGAAAGCTGCGCATATGCATATAATTCAAAATCCCTAGTATTCTCTTAATTTATGAACATGTGCTTTCTACTTCTGCAACTCAGACATCTGACCTTCCTCTTGATAAAGAGGGGCTATTTTCATTGATCAGCCACATAAACTTATTCTAATAAGACACGACCCATGAAAATATGGTTTTTTGTTGCCAATATTCTGTTCAACATGAACAAAAATGCAAAGTAATAACTATACCTAAAAACCAGGGAAATGAACGTTTGATGTTGAAAATGGAATAAGAACATGGAAGCCATTAACGAGCAGCAACAAAGAGCAAGACCAAGAGAACATAAAGGGAAGTTTGCACAAAAGTCCGATAGTGGATATTTCGTGGTCTGTCTTGTTGAAAGTAAAAAAATTGAAGTCAAGAATGATGATGAGGATGGCATTTTAGAGATCTAAAAAGCATATGTAACACCACTATTCTACTCATTGACTAAATCCTATCCTACTATTCTAGCTTGGTTTAAGAAATGTCAAGATCCACTTGCTGGGCAGAAATTACAGAAACTTGTCCTGCAATTACAGCTATAACCCACCTAAACCTGTACCTCCCAAACTTCATCATATTTGTACACTTCTACATTCCCCTCCATAAAGCTCGTACTGATTCAAACAACCCAAATATACTTAATGCAGCCAAGAGAATGGTGAAATGATCTAGTCACTGGATTTGATTATTTGAACAGGCAGGCAAACAATTAGGAAAAAATAAAATATGAATCCTAAGAAGCTAGATAGAAGCATACCACTCCACATTGATGATACGAGTCCTTCAACTGCCCCAAGAGCTTGTAATATCTCTCCATGTCCCTACCTTGTGCAAATTCAAGGTCTTTTCCAAGTTTATTGAACTTTTTCCTACAAATAACAGACTCCATGTTAGTCAAACAAGTAACAGAAAAACAAAAGGCAATGACACACAGAAAGAAATCTTCAGAATACCTGTAGCTCTCCAGGGTCTTGTTCAAAGATATGTAACTTTCATACTTATCATGATACTCCTGCAAATATTCTTTATACCTAACATAAAACCAGAAAGAATATACAATTCCTAATTAGATGCCACAGGCTCAGGTGATCAAAAATCAACAGCAACAATAAAAGAATAAACCTTGCAGAAAAGTAAAACAGAATTCCTTAATGTATAAGATCAGATATGACCACTTACTGAGAAATATCCTTAATTGGTCCCTTGAGCTCTGGCTCATCCTTTTCATACTTGTAATAAGAACAATTGTCTTCATCTGAAGAAGATTCCCTCCTCTTTCGACCACTATCATTGCTCTCTGTCGTAACTGTGTCCTTGCGCACATCAACCAAGTCTGCCATTGAATTGGATGTGTGTGTTTTACTCTCCTTTACTGAGTGGGATACTAATCCTCGTTTAGAGTCATGCTGTTGTGAAGTGCTGCCAGGTGCTTTCCGATGACTTTCTCCAAAACCTTCAAGACCACCACCTAATCTCACTCCAGCTTCAGTTTGTCTGGATTTACCACTTGCATCCATTGATTTGTTAAACTGGGACCCAACTTCAGCATGATCTACTCTTGAAAGATCTTGTGGCTGAGATTGCATGGGCCTATGGTGTGTTCTTGTTGAATCTTCAATACGATTTTCTGGGGTCCTCTTAACCCCAATGCTGAGATTCGGTGGAGATGTTTTCCCTGAGTCCAAAGGGGCCTTTCCAACAGGTTTTCCCTTGCTCAAATCTGAATTGCAGTTATCAGAAGCGCTTGACTTGTTCTCCGACTGTTTAAATGAACCTTTCCTATCAAATTGCTTCTTAAATGGTGCCTCCTCATGCAATGGTTCACGAAGTTCACCCAACTCCAAGTCTGAAAGCTCTCTATGGAGCATGTTGCTTCTTCCATTTCCCACCTGTCCAGTCTCATTGAATTTTCCAGCCATTTCACCATATTTTCCATAATTGGAATCAAGTGGCACCGAATTTTTAGTTCCAGGACCACCTTCCCTAAGATTTCTAGGCCCCTTTTTCTCCTTTGTAAAACAATCCTCATTTTGAGCGTCCCTAGAAGCTTTTTCTCTCAGGGGAAAACCATCATACACCTGAGAATTCTTTCCAGAGAACTTACGATCATGTTTACTCGGTCTATCTGCTGTATCATGAGCCTTTGATCGTGCACTTTTATCAAAAGACTTTCGACCTGACTGCTGAGAATCAGAACCACGTTTCCCAGAAAATTCCTTATTGTAGCCCTTTTGGAAGCCAAAATCAGCACTACCCTCCCTGTCAGTTCTATTCATCATTTGAGCTGCAGAGCCCTTATAAGGGTCTTCAATAGATCTATTAGGTGATGAATTGTGAGGACTGTCAGGGAACTGGGAATCCCTAACCCCAGAAATAGGGAGTCGAACTGAGCTATCAGCTTTTGACCTTTTAGAACGATCAGATATCTCATCACTGTGCTTCAAATCAGGACCCCTCTTGGATTTGTTTTTCGATGCCTTTTCAGGGCTTTCAGACCTCTCACTCCTGAAGCTGTCCTTGACAATAGGTTCCTTATCATCAAACAAATTTCCTATAAAACTTTGGCGCTCTTGAATTTCATTATCATCAATTAAGGATGTTGTCCCTTCCACTGGTTTTTCAGCTTCTCTGCTGGGAACCAAACTAGTATTCACAGCCATTTCAACTTCTTGTTCATCATCAGGCAAGTCTTTCTCAATGTCAATGGCATCAGACCCCTGACCTTCAATGTCAATTGCATCAGATCCTTGCCCCTCAATATCAATTGCATCGGATCCATCATCATCTTGCTTTTCATCTCTCTCATTCTGTGTAGGTCTGCCATCATCGCTTTTCCATGGTATAGGTGATGTTGACAACCCTGGTTCAGAGGCCGGTAATTTTTGCTTGTACTCTTTGTCATCATCACTAGTCATAATATCCACATCTTCATCAGATGCCTCCTTGCTGTTGGAAGAAGCATCAGTTTCACTATCACTGCTACTACCACTCCCACTTCCAACTGGGCTTCTGCTTCTGCTTCTGCTTCGGCTTCGGCTTCTACTTCTACTGTGGCTTCCACTGTCACTTCCACTATCACTGCTGCCACTATCACTATCACTTTCACTTCCACTGTCACTAGAGCTAGCTGGATGCCCTTCACTATTATCAGAGACTTTTTTCTCAACAGACAAATCTGGTGAAAACTGTTGGAAATCAGTTTTCTCCATTGCAATCGTTTCTTCTCTAAGTTTAGAGTTTGATTGAGCCTGTTCCTCCTTGCCACCAGTTGGGACTTTCTCCACAAAGCTTGGTCCTGGAGCAGGTTTCTGGCCATGGATATTTTCAGGAGCAAATGTCTGCTGACGGTTATCTTCAGGGGAACTGAAAAAACAAGACATAAAATAGCCAAATGCATCACAGAAATACCAAGAAAAAAAAAACCACCAATTTTTTAGTTGAAACAGGAAACATAAATTATTAACAATGAGAAATTAAGTCATGTAGGTGTGCCAGATGTCCATCACTAAAATCCAAAGCACTACATCCGAAACAAGAGATTACAAAGAAACCACAAAGATTTAACCAGACCAGCCTCCCAGTTTCATAAGTAAAAGAGAAAGAGAAAAAAAAAAATCCTGAAACCGTCTTAAAATTGAAGTCTATAAAAAATGCACCAAAAGCACATGTGCACATAGACCATTTACTTGAGACAGAATGTACAAAACACTCTTCTAAAATGATAACTTACTTTTCATGAGCTCTTTATAGGGAGAGTTGACATCACAGTAGACAACTAACAATGAAGATTTTTTAATTATAAGAATAGAAAAAGCAGCAGGACAACAAATTAATTTTAATGACATGGATCTACAGGATAAGGATGATATATAAATGATAACTACTTCAAAAGCAATGCCTAACCCATAATAATTGAGATGAGTTTATATGAAATCTAAACGTTATAGGATCCCAAAAAGAAAAAGGTAAAAAGTCCAACCAAACAGGCACAAAAGCAGTAGCCAATGCCCAATACTATTGAGAGGAAGTTAGAGAGAGAGAGAGAAATGAGCAACTGAAATATCAAATGTTCAAAGATATCTGAATATTTAGTGTGTAATAAAAAGGGTGTGGCATGCATACATGCAGAAATAAGTGTTACATAAAACACGCAATTTTCTTGAAAAATTTCAAGGCTAAACAGATAAAGTGTCTCACACAACAATGTGGTATCTCACATTAAACATGTTACAGCCCATAACACCCATACTAAGTCTTTGACTCCATGTTTACAGTCACTACTTTTCACTAATAATTTAGTATTGTAAAAGAGTCCTAGCCTCCTTAAGCTATAGCAGTTTCTCAGAAACTTAATATTGATTTATGTTTTCAGTACTAATAGGACCTTTTGTTTGTTATCCAGTTTTAATCCATAGCTTTCTTGATAAATAGTTAACATTTAACAAACAAATATGAATAATTACATAAAATCCATGCTTAAGATAGTATATACTATCAATTGCATAAGAGAAAAAGAAAACGACGATAATAACAGCCTTGCCACAGGAAAACCGAAACAAGCACACAGTCATAATTGAGAAGAGACCGATACCTTCCACTTTCAGAAGCAGATTTCTTGATGCTGTCCAACTCCACTCCCGGTTTCAAGAAATACCTTCCTGGAGCTTGTAAAGTTGCAATCTGAGGCTCAAGATTCAATTAGAAGACATAAGCAATCTTATTCTCATCACTACTGCATCAAAGATTTTCACCACTTATTCACTTACCTTTTTAATGATCGGTTCTATTTTCCTTACAGAATTGGGACTAGTATCTCCAATAGCTTTCTCCAAGGCCTAGCACAGAGAGAGAGAGAGAGAGAGAGAGAGAGGAAGAAGAATTCAGAAGGAGCCCATAAAATTTTTTTTAAAAAAAAAAAAAGGCAATAGGAGGAAAAATAATATGAAGGAGTGAACTAAGAGAGAAAATTAAACAACTTAAACCCAGTCTACATAATCCACTAGCAGCAAATAAAGGAAAACTTTATTTAATTTTATTTTCTTGTGACTTTCTTGGGCTAACCTTTAAGCTCATTCCCTTTGGATTCTCCATCAGCAAAGAAATCAACATATTCTTCAGATCTGTTGGTTGATATCCGGAATTCCCTTTGCGGCCAGGTGTCTCTCGCACTATGCTAGTATTCCTTGTGATTTCTTTCTCAGAGTTAGAAGCATTCTCTTTATTCTTCACCTGAATAGGTGTAATTTCTTCAATGCTCATATGATTCTTAACAATATTTCCAGTTCCAGTCGGTGACGCTGGAGCACCAGACTGCCCAGGTGGAGATGATAGAGGTGAAGCTGAGCGTCTACTTTTCAGACTGGTAGTTGATGGTGCTCCAGATTTATTGGTAGATTTAGGGGGGCCACTAACTGCAATAATTTCATAGCATGGGTAAGGATATAACAATATTCGAGCATGATCGTTTTCACCTGTTTTAATAAGACTGAAGAAGAGGGCTCCCAACAATATGTAAAATATCAACATCTTATTATAGATTGTAATTTCTTGAATTTCTCCTGATGAGAGAGAGATATATTATGAGAAAAGATACTGTTGGCCTTACCTTGAAGTGTTTCCACTTTCCTTTTTTTAAATGGAGGAGGTTCTTTCTTTTGTTTAAACTGCATCCTCCATGGATTAGCTGAAACAACACACAAACAATAGACACTGAACATCAATACCCATCCTTAAAAGTTTATTACCAAGCATTTTGACACTAAAAGCACATTAATATCAGCACATGCAAATAAATAAATCAAGTTATTGTATAATATCTCTATATCTAAATTAAAAATTGTTCACCTCTTCAGCTTCGACTTTATTATTCAATATTCACTGCGCGCACTTGAAGTGTATTGATCTTTATAACTTTGCATAACTAAACAAGTTCACGTCTCTCATTTAATAAATAATGGGCATGCCAAACATGTTTCTCAAAATAAATAACATAGATAAGTGTTTACCATTGTTTTTTAATTCTCAACTAAAAAGCTTAAGTTTAGAGTATACACAGTAGATAACTCTTACAAAAGCCTCGCACACCTAAGAATGGTGTCTGATTGAGCAGTTATCTTCAATGGTAAGCAACAAATGGTAACTAAAACTGTAATGAATAAAGAAAGTATCTCATAAAAAAAATTACCCTCAACAGCAGCTAGTTGCTTTATTTGACTCTTCATGGATGGATTTCCGTGGTCTAGCACAATGGCTCTGCATAGTAAAAAAAAAAAAATAGAATAAGAAAACAAACACGTCTTATGTAAAGAAAAATACAAAATAATTTAAAGGAATCTACCTTTTAATAATATCGATATACTAAAGTTTTGAAAGTAATCAAGGATGATTGTTGAAATCTGATGAACATATAATCATTGCAACTGATACCAAAGCAAAATTTAAAAGTAAAGGAAAATTACTGTGGTATACTGTCGAGGTAAGAAAAAAAAATCCATAAAGCAAATGAACAAGGGAACTAATATATAGGTAATTTTCAGGTCATATGCTAAAACTAAAAATAGTGAATCATCCTAAAATCCCTTCTAATTATAATTAAGCCTAAGTAGGGATTGCAAACGACAATTTATGTCGGAGAAAATAAAATTTATTATATACATCATGGAGTGTCAGTACGAACTAGAGGAAGATAATATATAAACCACTAGAAGTTCCAACACAAAAATCTTATTTTAGCAGATCAGATGGATAATATTCCACAATAACAGCAATTAGCTAGAATATAAATTTGCTCATCTTTTAATATCTATTTGGCCCCAGGGAATTTAAATGTCAACAAGAATTATGTGCATCTCCTTTGACATCAGATTTCACTATGGAATTAACAAGATAAACAACAAATAGTTTACACAATATGCACAGACAAAAGGAACTTCAAGAATAGAAAAATGTGTAAATGCCATGGCATATTATAACTAAACAATTCCAAGAAATGAAATGCATCAGAGTATTGTATAGCATACTTGCGTTGTTTAAGCTTGCGCTCAGCTTCCTCAGACCGCATCTTTACATGGTTCACAGTTGATTCATCCAAGATACGCTGAACATTCACCTTGCGCCAAGCACACCCAGATTCAACAAGCAAACCATCTCCATCTTCACCACTTTGTTGTTCTTCATAAATGTCACAGAGGTCACCATCCCGGGACCATGTAAATCTAAACTCCTTACCACCTACGTCAATAACCTGATGCAATGATCAACCATTTAAAGCCAATTTGCCTGAGAATTGATAGGCCACAACAATATTAAAAAGGTAAAATAATAAATAGGCAATTTCAATTACCAAAAATACATTCTGAGAAAATAGGAAAATGAACAAGATTAAGAAACTCTATATATATATTAAACACCACAAATATAATGTATAATATTATGTTTAAGTGAGAGGAAGCTCATTGGTTACCTACTTTAAAACCAATTTGAAAAGGGAAGAGGAAAGAAGAAATACACATATGGTTCACTAAAATCTGAGCTTTAACAAACCCAGGAATGATTTAGGCTTGAGAAAACGTGAAGACAAAGATTAAACCCAGGAATCGGTTGATTAACAATCTAATTATCTCTCTAGTTTTTGAAACCACTCATTTGCAGTAAAAAATGAGCAAATAAATTGCACTCCATTTATTAACTTCGAAACCAACATACTCACATTTCCACAAGAATTATCAAAAATAAAATTTGCCTACCCAGATAAAATTTCACCAAGATATATCCACTTCCACAACAATTATTCACAACTAAACCACAGTAAAACCAACTATTACAAAGATAATATTAAGCTATTAAGCTCAAGTTTATACATCTTAAACAAAACTAATCCATACGCACATAAAACTAAACCAAAACACTCAAATTTCAGCTAAATTCACAACAAAAATTCACCAATTTTGACGAAAAAAAAAATCGAACTTTGCAAAAATCAATCTCTAATTAACAAAACTCACATTTCCATTTGGGTTATTAGCCATTGAATCAAATTTAATCCTCGCCATCTGCCCTTGGCTCTCGACTCTTCTAATCTCCTCTACCAAATCCGGAGCCAGCCGGATAATCATTCCGAAAGCCAACGGATTGTTCCCAGAAACAAGGTTGAACGTTTCTTCAACCGCTTTAGAACCCCCTGATGACGTGGCCCCACTGGGCCCCGCCGTCCGGTTGCGAGAGGCTGAGGACCCCAGAGAAAGCCGGTTCGCCGACGATGGGTTGCTCAGCCGGTGCGGCGGCGGCGGCGGGAATGAGTTGCGCTTGTTTGGGGGGATTGCTCGACCGCCGCCGCGGCCGAGCTTCGAGCCTCCGTACATTGTGCTGTCGCTTAATTGATTACAGTGCTTAAACGTATTGGGATTGTTTTGATTCTGATTCTGCTGGGTTTGATTTGAGTTTTGTCGTTAAATTTTATTTTTTATTTTTTTTGATATTTTATTTTTGGGTAATTTACAGGTTCTTAAAAAAAAAATTAAGACCCAAAGGTTTTCAAAATATATCATAATTTCCCCTAAATTTTGTGAACTAGAAATGGTTGAAGTTGAATCATCAAGGGTGTTTTAGTCATTTTCATTCAAACTTATTTTTCAAAAAAGATATTAAAACACTGTAACGGATAGCATGGTGGGTCCCACTACTACCCGACCCTTGCCGAAGGGATTTCTTCGCCTCTCACACCACTCGAATTCATGCCTATCATACTATCCGTTACTAATGTTTTAAAAACTGGACCGTTTTGAAAACCGGAAAAGTTATCGATTCACCGGTTCACTAGTCCAACCGGTTATACTGGACGGTTAGACCTGTGACATCAGCATGTTGACATCATGCTGACATCATACAAAAAATGAACCTGATAATTTAGAAACTGCAATACCTCTTTTCAAAATTTCAATAACAAGTCAAATATCATATTGTTTTCATCTAAATACACATTAATACATAACAAAATTAATAAACATAGTCT
>WYDK02000041.1:6051592-6068342 GCA_009867345.2 Toxicodendron radicans | reverse complement strand
TGAACCTTGGATCCCTATCCGAAACAATAGAAACTGGTGCCCCATGGAGTCTAATAATCTCTGCAACATATAAGGTTTGACAAGGCGATTTAAATTTTAGCACCCTAGACAACATCCTATTGATAAAATAGGCCACCATAAGGATGACCTCTCCCTAGAATAATTTTGGAACATTTGTGGAGAGTATTAGCGATCTAGCTACCTCTAAAAAATGTCTATATTTTCTTTCAGCGATTTCGTTTTATTGCGAGGTGTCTACATGTGAACTTAAGTGATTATCCTTTATTTTGATAGAAATTCTCCTAGAATGGAGTTGAAATAATCCCTAGTATATTCAGATTTTAGAATTTGTATTTTTGATTGGAATTGTGTCTAAATCACATTTTTGAAAAATTTGCAAATTTGACGCGTTTCTAATTTTTCTTTCATAAGAAACAACTAGGTTAATCTAGTGTGGTCATCTATGAACGAGACAAACCATCTAGCACATGTTACATTTTTTATTTTTTACAATCCCCATATATCATTGTGAATCATTGAGAATGGTCTAGACGCTTTATAGGGTTGAATAGGAAAATAAGATCGGACATACTTGGCTAATTGATAGATTTCACACTCAAAAGAATTTGGAATTTTATTAAATAATGAAGGAAATAAATGCTTGAGATACATAAATTTGGGATGACCTAAGCGATAGTGCCACAACATAATTTCACTATCATTATTTTGACAAGATACTGAAAAAGAACTACCTCTATCTATCGTTTGAGATTGTTCTTCTGGATAGTGTCGCTCCTTAAAGATGTAGAATCTGGAGCACTCCTCAGCATTGCCAATTGTCTTCCCCGAATCCAAAACCTGAAATTCACAATGAGTGGAGAAAAAATTAATAACACACCTCATTTCCTTAGTGAGTTTACTAATTGACAACAAATTGCAGTCCAAGTTAGGAATAAGAAGAAGAAAGTTGAGAGTAAGGTCCTTTGATAGCACAACTAAACCTGTACCAGTAACATTTGATAGCGAATCATCCGCTATTCGGACCGTTAAATTATTTGGACATGAGCTGTATGTATCAAAGATCATCGCAGCTCCCGTCATATGATCAGATGCTCATAAGTCCACGATCCAAGGTTTTTTTTTCTTACCCACAGTAAAGGCGCTCAGAAAATTACCTATGTGAGCCAAGGTTCTGAAACCAATGACATGGTTGGAAGACGAGTCTTTTTGCAACTGTGCAGTTATTAGAGGAGACGGTAGTTTCTGAAGCATCTTAATTTGCTCCTTACTAAATTGGTTTGCTTCAGGTTATGGTGATGGTTCCTTGGTGGCTACATGATTTCCCCATCCTACTATTTCCGTCTGATGAGTCGGCTTCCAATCGGTAGGTTTACCATGAATTTTCCAACATGTCTCCTTTACATGGCCTGCAACCTTTATTTTTCTGTTAGTTGTCAAAATGAGCAAACTGAGTTTTAAGGGCCGAACTTTCTGTCATATTTAGTTATTGGTGGGATCCCATCATGAATCTTCCTCTGATTTCATCAAGATTTTTGTTCAAGCCTAACAAAAAATTATAAGCACGTTTCCCTTCAACAATCTTTTTATACAACAAACCGTAAGTAGCACAAGTCCAGTTAGGAACCTCAAACGTATCAAGTTGACTCCATAGACGAGTAAAGGTATTGAACTATTCAATTATCGTAAGATCACCTTGACGCAAATCGTGGATGATGCCTTCAATCTGGACAATTTTTGTTTTTTTCTTTGTCTAAGAACGTTTCTTTTCGCCATGTCCCATATTTCTTTAGCAGTATTGAATGACATAATTTTTTTGCCAATGTTAGTGGTCATCGAATTGACAA
Source organism: Toxicodendron radicans (assembly GCA_009867345.2). Taxonomy (NCBI): domain Eukaryota; kingdom Viridiplantae; phylum Streptophyta; class Magnoliopsida; order Sapindales; family Anacardiaceae; genus Toxicodendron; species Toxicodendron radicans. The sequence goes on along the minus strand of WYDK02000041.1, from coordinate 6,066,477 downwards.
GCCACGACATGACCATATTGTTTTCTACTATCCACTTCTTGTAGGTTGGTGTTGAGATTGCTAGTGTCGTTGAATCCTTGGTGATGTAGTTGTCTTTCTCCATTCCCTGTATGAACATCAATATAGACTGAGACAATTGCAAATAATTTTGTCCATTCAGTTTATGGGTTGTGATTGGAAGGAGAGAGGTTTCCATTTGATGAAAGGTTGAAGACGAATAGACAATGATATCTGAAGAAGAGGAAGATGATGAGTTGGTAGTCATTCTGAACGATGAGCCATATTTGGTGCGATCATTGACTTGAAGGAAGACGAAGATGCAGAAAAGAGATGAGAGACTCGAGTAGTAAAAACTCGATGAAGATGATGAGACATGATTAAACTTGCTCTGGTACCATGAAGAAATTCACAGACCCAATTCATTTTGTTATTTGTCTTACCTTTTTATTCACATAATAATGAAAAATAAATAGATTACAAAAAGGAGGCTTTCAGTGCCGAAACGCCAATTTTGGACTGAATATTGCGAAACAGAAAAACAAATAAATAATTATTGCAAGAATTTGGGTAACTGATTTACCAGATCTAGCTTACAAGGAAATAAAATTATTCTAATTAAAATACAAAAGTTAATGGCCTAAAACTGTACAAACAACTCTAATAATGGAAACAGTAAATGAACCATTCAATTCATGCTTTGGAAATATGAAGCGAACACTAAGGAAAGCTCGAGCCAACACCGTGGCGTGGATGCGGAGAAGGGTTGAACTTCACATTGGCTTGTATAAGGAAGGATAATGCGAATGCAAGCACTATGAAGGCTTGTCTTTCAACACTTACACCTCAAAATTTTTAAAATATAAAATATTCCTTAAATTTATTTACTCATGAAATGTAAAAATTACCCTTTTATTAATAAATAGCCAACCCTACCAAGGTTTACGGGAAAAAAAATAAGCAACCCACTTTGAATTTGTTGAGCCCTCTTTTGTTTTGATGTGTCAAACCTAACAAAAAAATTGATTAAATATCTAACATTATACAAAAGTATGATGAATTTCATAACCAAAACAAAGTGCAGATTTTCCAGATGGTACGACCCTGCGTGAAGATAACACGACTTTTTCAAGTTGCATACTTAACTCATATGCTCGTGTAGACTGGAACGATATCATTCTAGGTGGTCGTGCATGCCCTTGTCTAAATGTGTCAAATCATTTCAATCTGGCACGACCAACCAACACGACTGTTCCTACCAAGTCAAAAGTCAAAGATATTCAAATTCAAATTACTTCGAGATTTTGACAACTTCTAAAGACTTTTCTTGAAGGCCAAGTTTGAAGAACAAGTAGAAAAATTGGAATGACCACTTGCACGGCCATACTTAATCAAGATCGTTCCTTATAAGAATGTTAACATTCCACGAAGTCATGCGTGGCTCTGGACTTTTCATGGATTTTGAAGAGTCAAACGACACGACCATTCCACATGGTGGAATGATCGTGCGCGATGATGGAATGCTCATTCCATGTGGTGGAACGATAATTCTAAAAACACTAATACTAAGCAAAAGTATCCGTTGTGAAAGGAACGATTGTACGCGATGATGGCACGACCATTCCACTAGGTACTGTGGCTTTTCTGAAGAACATTAAATTCATCAACGGTTCTAATTTATCAAAGGGAGGGAGAGGCAATAAATAAAACGATTTATTGCAAGAGAAAGAGAGAGAAGAACAACCAAATATCAAATATTACTCAGAGAAAATCCATTGAGCTCAAAATCCAAATCTTTACTTTCACTTGTACTCATATTGTAAATCTTTGAGAGTTCATTTGTTCATATTTGTTTGTATAAGCTTATATCGAAGGGGCAATCAATCACAAACACTTTATCATCGTTATTGTTGTTGAAATCTTGTAAAACTAGAGGGAAAATCCTATCAAACTATTGTAGAGGCGAAATCTTGTGAAAACTAGTGTAAAAGCCCAATCCGATTCTAGTGAAACTTCAAGGAGGTTGCCTTGAAGAAGTGGATGTAGGAGGCCACTACTCTGACTTGTACTCATATTGTAAATATTTGAGAGTTCATTTGTTCATATTTGTTTGTATAAGCCTATATCGAAGGGGCAATCAATCACAACACTTTATCATCATTATTGTTGTTGAAATCTTGTAAAACTAGTGGCAAATCCTATCAAACTATTGTAGAGGCGAAATCTTTTGAAAACTAGTGTAAAAGCCCAATCTGATTATAGTGGAACTTCAAGGAGGTTGCCTTGAAGAAGTGGATGTAGGAGGCCTGTGGATAAAGCTCTAAACCAATATAAATATTTGTCATATTTAGGGTTTCACAATTGGTATCAGAGCTTAGGCTCTTATGTAGGAAATCAAACAGTTAGATGATCTAGATATGACAAGTTCATCTACACCTCTCTTGGGTGAGGGTCATTGCACTACGAGACCCCATTGTTTTGTGGTACAAACTACACACAATGGAAGATTAGAATGAGACTTCACATTAGATCTGTAATTAATTTGTGGAAAATAGTAGAGTAAGGGAACTTCGTTGCCATAGACTCTAGAACGAGTCTTCCTAAAAAGGAAGATGATTACACTGTAGATGATTGAAAAAAATGAGTTTAAATGATAAATCACTTACTATCTTATTTTGTTCTCTTGATTCTACAGAGTTTGGAAGAGTTTCAGCATGTCAAATGACTAAATATGCTTGGGAAATTCTTCAAACAACTCCGGAAGGAACAAGTCAACTTAATGAATCAAAGAAAGAGTTACTATTTCGCGATTATGAGTTATTTGAGATAAAAAAAGGAGAAAACATCACCAACATGTACAAATGATTCTCAAACTTGGTGAATGATTTCAAAGGCCTTGGAAAAATGTTTGAGACCTTTGAATTGGTAAATAAAATTCTTCGATCATTACCAAAGAGTTAGACAATGAATGTCATCGCCATTGAAGAATAAAAAGACCTTACCAAAATGAAGATGGATGAGCTAATTAGAAGTTTGTTAACTTTAAAAATGAATAGAAAACCTAAAGAAGAATAAAGCAAACTAAAAAGGGAAATCACCCTCAAGTTCTTCAATGAAGAAGAAGAGGAAGATGTTTCCTCCATGGAAGAAGGTGAAATCAATGTCCTGGCAAAGAGATTCATCAAATTTATTGCAAGGAACAAAAGATTCAAAGGAAGGAATTTCCCAAAAGTTCAAAGCACGAAATGATGATGAGAATGGCAAATCGAACATAATTTGCCATGAATGCAAAAAGTCGAGTCATATCGGTTAACATTGTCCTCAAGTCAAATGGGAAGAACAAGGACACGTTTTACAAGAAAAAGGTTCTTGCATCCACATGGAGTGGAAGTGATGACTCAAGTGATGAAGATGGGTCAAATGAAGAGCAAATCAACCTTTATCTCATGACCTAGGAAGATGATTCGAAAGAAGACTTTGAATCCGAGGTAAATGACTCCAACCAATATTATTTCAATGATTTACAATGTGCATTTGAGTCATTAATGAAAGAATTTGAAAAGGTGTCTTCAAAAAATCGCTCTTTAAATAAACAAGCATGCATGTTGAAAATTGAGCATGAAAACCTCTTGAGTGAACATGAGAACCTGAAAGAAAATTTTGATTGTGTGTCATGTGACAAAATTGTCTTAGAAAGAAAGATTGACAATAAAAAGTTTTTTTGTGAAAATTTGCAAGAAGAACTTGATTGTGTTTCATGTGTCAAAATTCTTTTAGAAAAAGAATTTGAAGATTCAAAAGTTTTCCATGAAAATTTGCAAAAAGAAAACATTGAATTGAAAAATGAGCTTGATGAAATGCTTGCTTCACAAATATGTGCTTTTAACAAATGAGGTTTGGGTTATAACAAGATTTCAAATGAAAAACCTTTTAACAAATCACATGAACCATCCATTAAATCAAAAGTACTTCATAAAAAAATGTGGTTTATGCAAATAGATTGGTCATAGCACACATACATGTCCTATTAGGAAGGGCAAACCATTTGTGGTAAAAAAAGTTTGGATTCCTACGAGAATGCTTAAGACTAACTACCATGGACCCAAGACCATTTAGGTACCAAAAAGTATATAAATGTTTATGTTATGAAGGTATGTCTTAAAGCAAAGAGTATAAAACAAATGGTTTCTTGATAGTGGATGCTTAAGACATATGACGTGAGGCAAGAGCTTGTTCACCACATTGAAGCCGAAAAGTGGAGGAAATGTTAATTTCGGTGATAACTAAAAAAGAAGTCATTGGCATTGGCTCCATTGGTAACAAGTCTCTAACTTTAAATGATGTGTTGCTTGTTAATGGATTGAAGTATAATTTATTGAGCATTAGTCAATTGAGTGACAAAAGTTATAAAGTTGTTTTTGAATCTATGTGGTGTGAAGTCTTGAGTCTAGCACAAATAGGATTGCATTCATTGGATTCAAACATTCAAATGTCTACATCATTGACCTAGGTGACTTAACATCCAAAGATCTTTGTCCTTTGTCTACAAAAGAGGAAGATAGTCGGTTATGACATAGAAGGTTAGAACATGCAAGCATGAATGTCATTGCAAAGCTTTCAAAAAGGAATTTGGTAAATGGGTTGTCGAAACTTGTTTTCAAAAGAAACCATATTTGTGGTGCTTGTGCAAAAGGCAAACAAACAAGAGTGTGTTTTAAACCCAAAAATGTTGTTTCAACTTCTAGACCTTTACAATTGCTGCATATGGATTTGTGTGGTCCCACAAGGATAACTAGTCTAGGAGGTAAGCATTATTGTTTTGTGATTGTTGATGATTTTTCACATTTTACATGGGTGTTATTTCTTGCACACAAAAATGATCCATTCAAATTATTCTTGCCATTGACTAGGAAATTGCAAAATCAAGTAGTCTATACAATTACATGCATTAGAAGTGATCATAGAAAAGAATTTGAAAACACGGGCTTTGAATCATATTGCAATAAGCATGACATTGAGCATAATGTTTCTGCGCCTAGGACTCATCAACAAAATGGAGTTGTTGAAAGGAGAAATAGAGTTTTAGTAGAAATAGCTAAGACCATATTGTGTGAGCATAATTTGCCTAGATATTTTTGGACTGAAGCGGTCAACACCTTATGTTAGTTCATTAATAGAATTATGATTAGGAAAATCCTCAAGAAAACTCTAACTAGAATTTTATATAACTTCAATAATGGTTAAAATGCAACTAAACCAAATAGTTTGGATACATCATCCTTTCTCATTTGATTGTGGGTAAATGATCATTTTTTAAATTTACAATCTTTAAATAGATTTCATAGACTATTTATGAAAAATTACTTAATACCTATATAGTGCCCAAAGTTTAAAATAGAGGTATACTACATTTTACTTAGAAATATTGAGCCACGCTTTAATCTTAAACCTAATCATGTGGAAACAATCGAAAAATCATTAGAAAGTAAATAAGAGGTAATAAAATTAATCACATAATTGTAGTTTTAGGATTTTCTATTTTTAGCAAAAATGAGCACTAGGAGATTATTTTGCTTTATACATCTTTAACTGAAACTAAAAAGTCATACATACCTGCTCACTTTGATTGGACCAAGAAAAATATTTTATATTTTCATCCCTTTGGTTGCAAATGTTTTGTACTTAATAATGGAAAGGACAACTTTGGAAAATTCGATGCTAAATCGGATGAAGCAATTTTCTTTGGTTATTCTTCCCATTCAAAAGCTTATAGAGTCTTCAAACCTAACCAATAAGTTGATTAAATATCTAACATTATACAAAGGTATGACGAATGTCACACCAAAACAAAATACAGATTTTCCAAATAGTACGATCGTGTGTGAAGACAACACAACTATTCCAAGTTGCATTCTTAACCCAAATACTTGTGAAGAATGGAATGATGTCGTTCCGAGTGATCGTGCATGCCCTTGCCCAAATGTTTCAACTCATTTCAATTTGGCACGACTAAGCAACACGACCGTTCCAACCAAGTCAAAAGTCAATGATATTCAAATTCAAATGAGTTCGCACTTTTGACAAGTTTTGAAGACTTTTCTTGAAGATTAAGTTTGAAGAACAAGTAGAAAAACAGAACTAGCACTCGCACAACCCTACTTAATCAAGATAGTTCGTTTGAAGAATGTAAACGTTCCACGAAGTCGTGCATGGCTCTAGAATTTTCATGGATTTTGAAGAACCAAGCGATATGATTGTTTCACGTGGTGGAATGACCATGTGCAATGATGGAATGCTCATTCCATATGGTGGAATGATCATTCTGAAAACCCTAATGTTGAGCAAAGGTATCCGTTGTGAAAGGAACGACCGTACGCGATGATGGCACGACTGTTCCACTAGATACTGTAGCTTTTCTGAAGAGTATTAAATGCATTAATGGCTCTAATTTATCAAAGAAAGAGAGAGACAATAAATACAACGATTTATTGCAAGAGAAAGATAGAGAAGAACAACCAAAGATCAAATATTACTCAGAGAAAATCCCTTGAGCTCAAAATGTTTGAGAGTTAATTTGTACATATTTGTTTGTATAAGCCTAGATTGAAGAGACAATCAGTCATAAACACTTTATCATCATTATTGTTGGCGAAATCCTGTCAAACTATTGTAGAGGCTAAATCTTGTGAAAACTAATGTAATGGCACAATCCGATTTTAGTGGAACTTCAAGGAGGTTGCCTTGAAGAAGTGGATGTAGGAGGCTTGTGGATAAAGCTCCGAACCAGTATAAATCTCTGAGCATTTCTCTTCTCTCAACTCATTTATTCCTCCTTACACATTTATCATTTATACTTGTGTTCATTTATTGCTTATATCTTGAGTTGTTGGTGAAAGTTTTTAATTCCGTATTTATTTAGATCAACTCATATTCACCCTCTCTAGGAGTATTTGTCATATTAGGGGTTTCACATAATTTTTTGTCTACTCCAATCAAGGACATAATTTTTTTTTTTGCTAGTAAGTAATCCTCCAACCCATGATACATTATATATTTTTGTTTGTTTACAAATCTTTGTAAAAACTAAAATGCCTCTAGAATAATTTCTTTTTGGAAATACTATGAAAGAGTCGTCGTTGGGTATCTAAAGGCTATATTATTATGCCTTAAAAACCTTCCCCCCATTACACCTACATAATATTTTTAAAAAATCAACCATAAATACACTGCCAACCATATATATATACATCCCGTAGAATTATCTAATAACATAACAAGATTTCATAACCTCTCCTTAAGAGCTTTTAAGTTACATCACAAACACAATCAAAGCACCATAAAAAGTTTTCATCAAACAGTAAAAATACACAATGCACATCAAACTCATTGCATTAATTATATCTATCATATTCTTCCACATCACTTAATTTTAACACAATCCAACACAAACACCACTTGAACTATCATACAATTGAGTCACCATACTCAACAACAAGCTTATAGTCCAACCATTCAAGGCACACAATGTAATGGCTTCATCAAGTACAAAATTATATCAATTGAGGCATGGTGAAATTCAAGAAAAAAAAATTGTAAGTGTGGGTGGAAGGCCAATGTGAAATTTAAAACAAAAATTAATCAATTACATCCAGCCATTATTGCTCAAGTGTTAGAGAAATACTCATACCAATATGATTTCAAGAGAAATTTAGAGAGGTGTCTTTTAGTCTATGCCAATTGGAAAATCGTAAAAAACAATCTTTAATGGAGGAGATGTTTTATTATGGCTAGACTAGGGATCAAGAAACTCCCAATAACCACCCATCACTCCTTCTAATAAGGAGCACACAACATGATGGGTAGTTATTATAACTCCTTAAAATCACCCACTAACTAAATATTTTATTTATTTAATTTTTCTCATTGTGGCATGTGGCCACTTTATTTTTAACATACTCCCACTTGGCCTCATGGTACAATTGAAAAACACAGTATAAGTGATCAATTAAACTGAATATGGCCATAAAGAAAAATTAAGTATAAACCAAATTTTGATTTATGGTAAACTCTTAATTACATAAAGCTTAATACACGAATGATGTCGGTCATATCCTTTAATGTGAGTACTTCCTTCCATCTATTACGATGCTTTATATTTTATATAAGTACTTCATGAGTTTCTTAAATTTATCTTGGTCCACTTCATTTTGACATTTTAACTTTATGTGCACCAAAATATAGTATATATTTATTGTCTATGTCAAAATATTCAGATAAGGTCTTAAACACAAACATAAGAAGCTAACTTATACATCAAATGAACTAATTAGCCTCATACGATCCACATGATCCTTAAACACTTTAGCCGACAATCTTTTCGTTATGGGATAAGCGACCATTAATTTGGTACTAATGTGTTGGATATCCACTTTTTGGTCTTTAACATGACCTCTAACTGAAATATACTTTATATCTATATGTTTACTTCGATTATTGCTTTTATTATTCTTTGAGAAGAACACAACAGCTGAGTTGTCACAATAAATCTTTAATGACCTTGCTATGGAGTTGATAACTCTTAAACTAGACATAAATTTTCTCAACCATAAAACTAGCAATGTGGTTTCATAGCATGCAATAAATTATGCTTCAATTGTGGATGTTGCAACTATACTTTGCTTAGTGGTTTTCCAAGATATAACACCTTTAGCAAGAATAAATATATATCCAAAAGTAGACTTTTTGGAATCATTGCATCCATTAAAATCAGAGTATATATACCCAATCACTTTCAAATGATCTAAGTGTCTGTCTGTAAGCATGTAACCCTTAGTTCCTTACAGATAACGCATAACTTTCTTGACATCTTTCCAATGTTTAAGGCCTGAATTACTTTGATATCTACCCAACATTCCAACTACATACCCTATGTTAGGTCTAGTACAAACTTGAGCATACATGAATTTTCCCACAACTAAAGCATAAAGTATTTCATTCATGTCCTTGAACTCCAATGAGTTCTTTGGACATTGTTCCAAATTAAATTTATCTCCTTTAACAACATGAGCAAGTGTAGGTGATCAATTTTGCATTCCAAAAATTTCCAAAATCTTTTCGATGTAAGTTTTTTTAGATAAACCTAATTAAAGGTCGTGTAAATCTATCTCCGTGAATCTCTATTCCAATGACATAAAAGGCTTTACCCATGTCTTTCATCTCAAAATTTTGAGAAAGAAATTCTTTGGTTTCATGAAGTAGATCTAAATTGCTGCTTTCAAGCAAAATGTCATCCACATATAGGACTAAAAATATAAACTTGCTCCCACTAATTCTAAGATAAACATATTGGTCCAAAATTTTCTCAATGAAACCAAATGAGATAATAACATTATGAAACTTTGTGTACCGTTGATGAGATGCTTGTTAAGTCCACATATTGACCTATTTAACTTGCAAACTAGCTTACCTTCATTACAAAAACCTTCTGGTTGTTTCATATATACCTTTTCCTTAAGATCTTCATTTAGAAAGGTTGTTTTCACATCCATTTGATGTAACTCCATATCAAAATGAGCTACTAAGGCCATGATAATTCTTAATGAATCATTCTTTGAAACTGGAGAGAACGCTTCATTATAATTGATACCTTCCTTTTGCGTGAAGCCCTTGACCACCAATCTTACTTTATATCGTTTGATATTGCCTGAAGCATGTCTTTTGGTCTTATAGAACCATATACAACCTATGGTTGTGGCTCCTTGTGGTAACTCGATGAGATTCCAAACTTGGTTTTTGGCCATTGATTCCATTTCTTTGTTCATGGCGTTATACCAAATGAGAGTTGTTTCTCAGTTCATGGCTTGTGAAAATGAAATGGGATCAACATTTAACCCAACATCAAAATCAGTGTCTTGTAAGTATACCATATAATCATCATGAATCATTGATTTCCTTACTCTTGATTATCTTCTTAATTAGCTTGTTTCATCCAAATTAACCCAATTTTGGACAATGATATTATTATTAATTGAATCTTCGTGGCGTAGATAATTAGGAATTTGTTCATCTTGAGTCAATTGGTCTTCCAAATGCTCATAATGATCATTTTGAATGACAATCAATTGATTATCTTTAGAAGACGAACTTGGTTCCTCAATTTCCTCAAATTGTACTTTACAAGGAAAGTCACTCCCACTGAATTCAAGATCTTCAAGAAACTTTGTGTTTCTTGCTTCAACAATCGTAGGTGTGTGAGAAGGACAAAAGAATCTGAACCCTTTGGAATTCATTGCATAACCATTGAGATATCCACTAACAATTCTAGGGTCTAATTTCTTTATATTTGGATTATAAACTTTCACTTCTTCGAAATAGCCCCAAATGTGTAGATGTCTTAAACTAGGTTTCCAACCAATCCATAATTCAAAAGAAAATTTTGAAGCTGCCTTTGATGGAACCCTATTTAAGACATAAATTGTTGTCTTTAACGCTTCACTCCAAAATTTTAATGGAAGATTAGAGGTACTTAGCATACTTATTACCATTTTCATAAGTGTATGATTCCTTTTTTTCGTCACACCATTTTGTTATGGTGTTCCTGGCACGGTGTCTTGTGTAACAATACACTCTTCTTGAAGGAATTTTGCAAATGGGCCTGACATTTGTCCTTTTTTCCGTATATCTTCCAAAATATTCTCCACCCTTGTCTGACCTCACAACTTTTATTTTCCTTTCACTTTGTTTCTTTGTCTTTGCCTTAAATACCTTAAAGGCGTCTAAAGCCTCAGATTTATCAAACAAAAGGTAGAGATAAAGTATCTCTATCCATTTAGACAAGGTGTAGGAGAGGGTCCCCATATGTCTGTATGTATAACCTCTAATTTATTAGTTGTTTTTCCCTTTATACAACCAACACAAGTATTGAAATCGGTGAAGTCAAGAGTTTGTAAAACTCCATCATCCACCAATTTCTTAACTCTATGTATAGAGATATGTCTCAATCTCTTATGCCATAGTTTAGAAGAATCTTCTTTAATGATACATTATTTACTACCACTCACTTCATGCACGGTCATACGACTATGTTCAAATGTGGGATCTAGATCAAACTTATTCAAACCATCAAACAATTTTCCATATCCGATAGTAACATGGTCTTTGAAAATTTCAAACATTACATCAGCAAAAGCAAATTTATAACCAAATTTAACAAGTTTCGATAAAGAAAATAAATTCCTAGAAAATGATGGAATATAGAAAGTGTTTTCAAGATCTAACACATAACTAGAATTTAAAACTAGTCTATACCACTACAACAAAAATGACATACGATAACATGCAAAAAGTGTTACTGAAGGTAAAGGTTAGCATTTATAAGCATGATATTACAGCCCATGTTACTAAAAAGTAGACATTGGTAACACTTTTTGCATGTTATTAATCATTTCGTAACTACAATAAAATGTTGTTGTTAAGTATATTATAACATTTATTCGTAGTTATGAATGATTTTAAGTAACACTGCATAAATACTATAAATAGGTTTTTCGTAACATTTTTAACCTGTTATAGTTTAGTTTTTTGTAACATTCTCAAAATGTTATAGATAACAAATCTAAAACATTTTTACAATGTTGTAGATTGGTTTTTCTTAACATTGTTAAAATGCTATAGAAGAGTTCTTAATAACATGTTAAAAATGCTACCAAAGTTTTATAAAGTGTTGTAGATAGGTATTTATTGCATTTTGTAAATGTTACAAAATTATTTTCCATAACATTTTTTACAGTGCTATCAATGTATCTATTATAGCATATATAAAAACGGTTACAGTTGCTACTTTAATAATACAAATTATAAACAATGATACACTAATTTCTCATATAACATTTCATTGATAGCGAACCTCCATATACAAAAAGTTTGCATATATGCCTAATAAATAAGCAACCAACATCCTTTACATCCATAAAATCTAATACTAGATTATTGAAAAATTAACTATGAACACTAGTTAATTCTTTCCAATCATTCAAAAAAATTTATCAACAAAAACCACTATATATATCATCTTCAATTCCCATATGTGCATAGGCCATCAGATCATTCTCCCTTAAAAATACATCCGAGGGAAAACACACATTTAATATAAACAACTATTGTTGGAGACACCCCCATCCATGAAACAACTACTATATTTGCTCTCAAGGTGATGCATGTCAATGATGACCAGTATTGGAACTAGCCTTGTTCTTCAATGCCAACGTCATGGTGATTGGAAGATCTTCAGGTTTCTTAAGGACCATCATGCACAAACTTGTTCCAATTATTAATATCTTTTAGAGTAGGAAATTGCAAAAATAATCCACTTTAAGATGAATTATATAAGTATAACAATAAGCGAAATTGGGTGGCAGAACATGAGCAAGTATGATATGTAATTTGGCTTCAATTGGTGTACATTCAATAAGTTAGTACATGCAAAATATCAAGTTCATATCAGGGATTTTCTTACCTCTAATGGTCCTGCATATAAAACCTTCTTGTTGTACAGTCCCCATAGTATGTATATGGCTAATCACCAGTTAAAGACCAATTCCTTGAGTTCCGAAAGCACACTTTAATTTTTCCCACATATTGAACTGGTTGGTTTTCTCCTAGAGCAAATTAAATTGGTCAATTTATAATCAACAAACAATTACCCAATGCACAACCATGCAAACTACCATCGCCTTTGCGCTGATTCGACCGGGAAATATTTCTGATAGGAGAAGACTAGGAACAGGACCAACACCTAAGGAAAATGTCAAGACAATTACATAAGATATCAACATTTATTTAAAAGTAATGTGTTTCCCTTAACAATCTTTGAGTAATTACATCACCTAGGCATGTTATAAACAATTCAAGGTACATATAGTCTAATTGAGTTTAACATGAGTATTTCTAAGCCGTCAAGTTTGTGATCCATTTTAATATCATAATCACTCAATAAATACATTTACTCATGTCATAATATAGAAATTTCTCAGGTGTCTAATTCCAAAACATCAATTCTTCAACTTCCATCATCCTGTGGTGACTGAATGGGACTTTTACTTCCATGTAGACAGGGATTCACAACTTACATTAGCATGACTCCAAGAGATATATGCAATGCTCCAGAGCTCGAAAAAAGAAAAGTTGCTGCAATTACTTGAAGACCCATTGCTACTGCCTAAATCAACAAAATGCATTAAGCAAATAATAGACTAATTTTCATAGTCTACGTGATGCAAGATTTAAAGTGTGGATGCACTAAATAACATACATGATAAAGTGTTGACACCACACCTGAAAACACAAATGCAGAAATGACAAATTGATCAACCCTATTTAGGATACCCTAACTCTAGTATTGACCCTATACCTTCAATAAAGTGTAATTTTGTAGCTGCAAATCACTGCCATTCAAGCATCATAGTCTGAAGTTAATAATCCAATATATAATCAAAAGAGATTTCAAACTATCGCACAAAGAAAACACATTGATCTCTCAGTCACATATAAAAGGGCACACGTTGTCAAGAAGTTTTCAAGATATAAGCTAGAAGACTTCAAGCAATATGTATAAAGAAGTAAAACCTTTTGTTGGTTCTCCATGTCATCTTAGTTTTCTTTATTGAATATAAAAAAAAAGTGAGAATGAATTACAGAGATTTCAGACCCTATAACCAGATGCAAAACTCATATTAAGTGCTCTAACTCTAGCAAACACAAACTCACATTAAGCATAAATGAACCCCAAGAAGGATTTCCTATACTGCCCAAACCATTGGGCATCCGTACTAGATAAAAAATCATTTTAATTCTCTGTCATCGTTCATAAAAATAAAAACTATTTGCACCTAGAAGTAAGAAAAAAAATCATATAATCTACTTTGCATAAATGAACAAGGAAAAGTTAAAATTGTATTTAGGTTATATAAATTAAGAGAATGTTGTTTCTGCCACTAAGTTGTGGCCACTCCCAATCCCAACTGATAAGCAAGAGACTCCCCAGTTTTGTGCTTCAATTGTTATCAGGTTGTATCACAATGGCAGAGAAGTGTTTCTCGTCAAATATAACAGAAGTAAAGTAATTGAGTATGCTGCTTTATTATTCATAGACACACAATACAAAAAAATATATAAAACAGAAAAGAAAAAGAATCATGAAGAAAGATTACAACCATTCAACCAAGCAATTAGATTTAGAACTTAGAAGAAGATATTAAGTATTTACGTTTGAAGCAGAACAAGCTCAAGCGACAATGCGACGAAGAAGAAGAATAATGACGACAATTCGGCTAACGGCGGGTTGAGGCGACGATTTAGCTGGAGCAAGATCGGCTGACGGTCAAGAATGAGAAGAAGCGATGACGAGCTGAAGAAGAACATTTATGTTTTTAGTTTTAGGATTAGGTTAGATTATTTGAGAAAGGGGTATTTTATTTGGGTTTTTTTTTTTTTTTTTTGGTTCTAGGATTGGGTTTTTGTTTTTTGTGGAAAATTAAGTTTGGTCCCTACTTGAATGAAAAGTGACAAAGTAAACCCTAAATAATATGACAATTTGACTTTTAAACAATGTAAATGAAACAAAATATGTCACACCCCCTCCCGGGTGGCCCTTACCCCACCGGATCCGGGTGCTCCATGGGACTCAGGGTCCGAAAGGAGGGTGGGTTTTTGAGAAACCATTAATAAACCTCAATAAAATTTTCTTTAATAAAACATATGCAAGGTGGAGTTATATTCCACTCACCTTAGCTCCCAAATCAGCTGAGGAACTCAGATCTAGGCTCTCCCTCACCTAAACCCAAAATCCACAAAACCCTAAACTTTCAATCTCTCAATACACAACATATAAA
>WYDK02000041.1:5974020-6006403 GCA_009867345.2 Toxicodendron radicans | reverse complement strand
AAATGAATTACATTATGATGTTTTTTTATGTTTTTATTATAAAATATATTAATAAATTATTATTATTATTATTAAAGTTTTAAATAATGCATAATACAAAGTTTTATTCAAATCCCATAATAATATAAACTCAATATTATCTATGAAATGATTGAGAGATCGGTTCAGAAAACATTTTGTTGTCAAAATTAGAGATAAGCAATTGACTTCTCTTTGGCAATTAACTGGGACCCGTTGGGACCTTTAGAAGAATGTATTCCCTCTCGGTATTTTTATTGGTCCAGCTTGGGGCATCAGGCGAAGGTTAGCGATATTCTGAAAGATGGTAATTGGGTGTGGATACGGCTCATAGAGAGAGCCTTCCCCCAATTGTGTAGCAAACTCCTCAAGCTCCTTCTATCCATGCTTGGGATACCGTTTGGTGGAAATCATTTTAGGGTAAATTTATTAAGTTCTCATCTCATCAAGTGTGGCTTGATCTTGCTCCCGATTTCCTTTCGATCCTCTAGAGCTCCATTATTTGGACTAGCACTTGTATTCCTCATCATGCATTCATTTTGTGGCTAGCGATTAAAGGTAAGCTTCCTACTCAAGATCGAATGAATGCCTGGATTTGCTCGGAGGATCTCAAGTGCCCTCTCTGTAATGGTGTTGTTGATTCCCATAATCATCTATTTTTTTAATGCAATTTTACAAAGCCAATGTGGTGGTTTTTCCATAATAAAGGGTTGGTATACTACCTCTATTACGGGGAGGGATAATATAGTCAGCTTTGCATCTAACAAATTTAAAGGCAAATCTATATGGGTTGTTATCCGAAGATTGATGTTTACGGCTCTTGTTTATGCCATTTGGCAGGAGTGTAATTCTCGGTTGTTTTCTAACAAGAGGTGTGGTAGAATTTGTATGAAACAACACATAGTTAACTTGGTGAGACTTAGACGGCATAGACTGTCATTTAGAGACATTGATGCAGTTAAAAGACTGATTAAAATTTGGGGTGTTCCTTTGAAATATATTCGGAATTCACAAAATGACACAGAACGGAAACGAAAATAAGATTTACAAACGCGAATCCTAGAATAAAAATACTGGAATCCACAAAAAATTTAGGAATAATCCTGAAATTTTATTGAATGAAGAATAATGACCAAAACGAAAAAATTAAGTTTATATAGGGTGACATCCAACCCTAATAAAACTTCTAATAACAAAAAAGAAACAAAATCCGAATTAATTAAAACAAGAAAGTCCTAAATAAAATAGGTAAAAACGCGCACAAAACTTAAACAGCCCCGAAACAGGTTGAAACAGTGGATTTTGGCCTCAAAACTGGTGGAAATGGTCCGAAAGTACAATATTGAGTGTCGGGCTCGAAACGAACTTTCCGTTGATATCTTATGGGCCCCGTAACTCCTCCTGGATCAAAAGTTATAACCGTTTCTTTGAAGCTGTCCGTTTCTTCAGTTTTTCTTCAAAGGCTAACGCTTCTTGTTCTACATCACAAAAGGAAGGATGATGTGGACTGTTGGGTGGGCCTGTTCTACTGCATGTTTTGTTGTTGATGGTGTAAGGCTATGCATAGGAAAGGTTTGGGTGTTGGGTCCTGTCAAAGTGCGTATGGTGGTTAAGTTGGGTCATGTCAAAGTGCACTCACGATGTAAGGCTTTGCTGTGTTGATTTGTTTTGTGTTTGTTGCATGGATTATTTGGTAGGAGAAAATAAGTGTTCTGAAGAGACATTAATCTACTTATTTTCAGAGATACGAAACTATATATCGTACATTCAAATAGAACATATCTATTTTAAAATTAAACTTTACCAAACATTCTATAACTTATATTTAAAAATGACTATGTTTATAATAAAGAGATTAATATAAAAATTACATTAATCCCAAACAATTCTCGCTCTCTAGAACTAAGTCTCTTTTCCACATATATAAAATCATTGTATCAAAAACAAAGAAAAAAAATAACTAGGCCTTCTCAATGCTCAACGGAAAACACCAATTAAATTGAAACCTTAGCATTCTCGAGAAAATGATAGACTGAAAATCACTCAAATTATTTATACTCATCAATTTAATCAAATTATCAGCACCAACTAATGTACTATCTTTATGATATTCAAAGCTTCCAACCTTAATATATTTTAAGTAGTGCCGCCAACATTTGATATCATGAGAATTGCAACTGCTCACATCCCTATTCTTTAGTCTGTTATAGAATGAGTGAAATTGAAACAAATATCAAATGATTAATTCACTCAAAACTTTTTCCTTGGGCTAAATGACTATCTAGCACAGAGTCACATTTCACAGAACCGCATAGAAATAATGAAACCAAAAATTTAGCAAAAACATCAATTTATCAAACAATTGATATAACAAAAAATAACTGAGAAGTAAATATGATATGTGCAACTTAGAGAGCAACTAAAGCATAAGGGGTATCTTTTAATTGATTGAAATACTTTGACTCTAGAAACATCCTTAGAAAAGTGTTTTCAATCATTTATGGTAATAGATTTTGAATATTAAAAGTACTTTATGATGTGGTCACAATTTATTTAAGTACCATTAAATTTTAAAAGAGGATGTTGATATTAATTTAGATATTAAAGATGATGTATTTATTGTATTTCATTGTTTATTTGTTTGTTATTTACTCATGATTCTATTAAATTATTTAATTTATTTTGTCAATATCATTTAATTTAATAATAACACAATAAAGTTTTGAGTATATTAGTTTTTGTGCGACCAACCAATCAAGAGATTCATGTAGACATGTAGACTATATGAATTAATATGGTATGTTTTGTTACAAGTACCCCATCGAGCATCCGCAATTTAAGTGGACGATCGTGACGATGAATTATTATGTTAATCTTTTTCAATTATTAATCAATATAAGCATAAGCTGGCCTGAAACTTTGGTTACAAAAAAAAAAAAAAAATTTGTTACAAGTATGATATGGTCATTATTTCTCATTGTTGTTTTGTTTCTTATTTGTTATTTACTTATGATTTTATTGAAGGGTTAAAAGAAACTTGATAGTAATAATAGTAGATAATACTATACTTATAAAGTTCTATATATATACAAAGTGATATATCATATCATAATTGAGAGAATGTTTTGATTTTAATTAAAAAGTTGACTTTACAAATTCATTCTCTCAATCATAGTATGACATATCACTTTGTATATATATTTTTCTATGAAGTCTTTGTAAGTGTAGTATTATCCAATAATAATAGCACAAGAAAATCTTGAAAGATAGAATGTGCTTAACAAATATTTTCTTCGATAACACATGTCACAAAGATATTGGATAGGATAAGGAAATTTTATTTCAACAAATCATCTTATAGTTGCTAAAAAAAATTCATTACATACCTTAAATAATTTGTTCTGGGGCTCGCAAGAAAATGTTTGCAAAGACAAAGTCCTAGGATAACAAATCCAAAGAAGACAATCCAACAAAATCTTTTATTCTGATAGTGAAATGTTTGTAAATAACTCAAGATTCTCAACATTACAAAAGGGTGATGGAAAACTTTTCCTAAATTCTTCTAAAACTTAAAAGAACTCTGAAAAAAAAAAAAACAAAGCTAAACAATACAATAAGTGATTGAGAAGGATCATAAACGAACGTAAAAAGAATGAAGTGAGATTCTAATAATTAGTTATACGGAATTTATACACATACCACAATTGACATTGCAGATATCCTTAGAGCTTCAATTTGTTCTCTCAATTTCAGACTCCACTGAGTGTCAAACGTAACTTTGTATGAAAATATATAAATAATTTCATGGAAACTATCATGCAAACTAAAGTTTAAATTAATAAAAGAGGTTTCTCAACCCTCCAAAGATTTAAATAAATAACAAAAATTCCCTTTGAAATTTCAGAAATAGTAATTACTTCCAAACTCTTTCTCACATCCATTAGATTACAAAATATCAACGGCAAAAAATAATGTTTCAATTTAAGTCAAAATTTTAAATTAAAATATTTCATCCCTAAAAATTGAAAGAGCCCACATGATTAGACCCAAATCTAATTGGCACGCTCATGGTTAACACAAATGTAGTCTGGCAATTGGGCTTTTTAATTTAGTTATCACATTATGTGCTTGAAGAAGATGAACAATATTACAAAAACTAATCTGATCTAATTAAGGTAGTACAAAATTTGAAGGAGCAATTTTGCTTTGAGAAGTTACTATCGAAATTTAAAAATTGATTATAGGGGAAACAATAAATCTCGATTACAAATCAACCAAAATTCAGTACATTTCATCATATTACAAGTTACCATCTCAAAATTCACATCTTCATAGATGTGTAATTTTATGTGGAGTCAATAGATAATTATTTAAATAAAGACAAATATTTCAATCTTTTTAAATGCAAATATAATATAGCTATTTTAAAATTAAACTTTACCAAACATTCTAGAAACTGATATTTAAAGATGATTATTCTTATAATAAAGAGATTAATATAAAAATTACATTAATCCCAAACTTTCCTTACTCTTCAGTACTAACCTCTCTTCCACATAGATAACATCATTGTATCAAAAACAAAGAAAAAAAACTAGGCCTTCTCAATGCTCAGTGGGAAACACCAATCAAGTTGAAGCTTTATAATTCCTATAGGTTGGATAGACCAAATATCACTCCAATAATTTGTACTCAACAATATCATCAAACTATCAGCACCAAGTGAATTCATATCTTTATGATATTCAAAGCTTTCGACCTTAATATCTTTTAAGTAGTGCCGCCAACATTTGATATCATGAGAATTGCAACAGCTCATATCCCCATTCTTTAGTTCGTTATATAATGACTGAAATTCAAGCAAATATAAAATAATTAATTAACTTGAAACTTTTTTAAATGACTAATTGGACAGGTCTCTGGTCTTATAATCAGAAAAGCATATCTTAAGAGGTTGTATTTACTTTTTCCTATAACTAATTTCATTTCAACAAATCATCTTTTGGTATTTTTTTTTTTTAAAAAATCATTACATACCTCAAATAATTTGTGTTGTGCCTCGCAAGAAAATGTTTGCAAAGACAAAGTCCTGGGATAACAAATCGAAAAAAGACAATCCAACAAAATCTTGTATTCTGACAGTGGCACATTTGTAGATAACTCAAGATTCCCAACATTACAAAGGGGTGATGGAAAACTTTTCCTAAATTCTTCTAATGTAAAAGAACTCTGAAAAATCTAAAAACAAAGCAAAACAAAATAATAAGTGGTTGAGAAGGATCATAAATGAACGTAAAAAGAGTGAAGTGAGATTCTAATAATTAGTTATACAAAATTTATACACATACCATGGTTGGCATCGCAGATATCCTTAGAGCTTCAATTTCATTGGATACTCCGAGAAATTCTCTCAGTTTCAGGCTCCATTGAGTGTCAAACGTAACTTTATATAAAAACTTAACTTGCCATGGACATAATGCATTTATGCATGAAGTGGGAATGGGACTATTCTCGTAAGTGAAGGAAAGTAAATTTGGAGTATCAAGGTCAAGTGCCTTCATATTAGGACAGCGACTAACTCGAAACTTCTTAAGCTGATCACTTGAAATCGTAATTCTTTCAAGGAAATCGCAGTACACAAGGATCAGATCCTCTAGCAGGGGTAAGCTTGAGACAAAATGATGCAACTGTTGGTCCGTAAGATTAACAAGCCTAAATTCCAACTTTTTCAACTGTGAGCACCTAATGATGTCAATCACTTCCCCCATGGAAGATAAGGCTAACTCTTGAAGATTTGGAACAACAATCTCAACACTTTCAATTTCACAAAAGGAGACATTCATTATCTTCAACTTGGGAGCTTTAGAAACACAGAATTGCTTCAAACCCCAACAATCTGAAAAAACCATTTCTTCAAGGAGAGGGCATTCACTACTTAGCTTATGCACCATCTCTTCATTTATAGAAACCCCGACCAAACTTAGCTTTCTAAGTGAATTAAACCTGATAGTATCTGAGATATTCTCCAACTTACAGCTATCTAACTTTAGAGTAGTAACTGATCTAGCAGAAAAGATTGTTTGAGGCAAAGTGTATGGTGTATCGACATTTGTTAAGAAATCCAAATCAAACTCTTTAACCCCCTTTTCTATGGCCAATCCTATCCATTTATCAATATAAGTAGCCGATTCTTCAACATCAAGAATACTTAGCCTAAATTTGTGCATACAAAACTTGAGCTCGCAGAACCGAAGCAGAGAAGCATCAACAAATTCCATAAATTCTTTCAAACGATCACGGAGTGCCAATCTGTTCTCTTCAAACCCTGATCTAATTTGATATCTCTCATCTTGAGTGAGGAAATAAGTTTGATCAAAATCAAAGATAGGGAAAGATATCCGTAACTGATTCCATCTCTTAGACAATATACTAATTTGAGCTACCTCTTTTGCGGAGAGGTAGGACATAATTTGATGAATTATAAAAGGAGGCAACCCTGAAATTCGATCCGCTATATCATCCATTATCTTCCAATCTGTAATATTCACAGACTTGATTTTCAAGGTAAACTCTTGTTGGACGAAAATTCGATTACGAATAAAAATATTTTAAAAAGTTTACAAAATTGACCGTAATGTGATAGAATTAATCAAGTAACAGATTAACCAAATAGAAGAAAAACATAAACAGAGCCTTACTCGTAAATCCGATGAAGAACAGCGGTGTGGAAGAATTGAAATTTGAACGGTGTTGAAGAGAAGAAGACGCCCACGCCGTCTAGGTTTAGGAAACAGAAGCTGACCCAAATTTTAATGGGTACACAAATTGGAAGAGAAATCTTTCTTGCATTTTACAGCGAGCTAACAATACTTACAATACTTGAACACAATATTTACAGAGCCCATATGATTGGGCTTTAACGGGCCTACAAATTTAGGCTCAATTCTAATCGAGGATAATTATCTCATCCATTATCTTCAAATCTGTAATATTCACATTCACGGACTTAAATAATATAACATACTAAATTTTCAAGCTAAACTGTTCTTGGACGAAAGTTTACAAAGTCAACTGTAATGTGATAGAATTAATCAAGTAACAGATTAACCGAAAAGAACAGGAAACATAAAGAGAGCCTTACTCGTAAATCCGATGCAGAACAGCAGTGTGGAAGAATTGAAATTCGAACAGTGCTGAACAGAAGAGGACACCCACGCCGTCTAGGTTTAGGAAACGGAAGCTGACCCAAATTTTAATGGATTTTGACACAAAACACAACGGAAGGTGAGGAGATACAAATTGGAAGAGAAATCTTATAGCGAGCTTACAATATTTGATGAAAATATGTTAATCTGTAATTTTTGATTAAGTAGTCAGTGGCGGTTGAAGATGAGGTTATAAAAGTAAAATAAATAAATAAATTGGTCAGAAAATAAATAAATAAATTGGGTCTGTGTTTGTTTGGAAAACAATTTGGCATCGAGAAAAGGGACCAGATTATATACTCGTGTGCAAGCGTAATCGCAGGGTTTGTTGAACGTAAAGGATAGTTTGATTGGCCCATTGGTTGGTAGGTAAGATAGTATGATCGACAGGTTACGGTTACTTTTGGAACATGGGCCACAGCTATTTAGATAGAGACCGTTGAATGTTATTTGGATAGGTCGATGCTATATGGGCTTAGGACTTCTTGGCTGTAATTTTTTGGACTATTTGCAGGGGTTAACTTATTTTGTATACAAGTAATCAAACAAGATCGATTGAATCTAGTATTTGGTAATAACAACTTGATAGTTTCGGAAATATCATTAATTCAATCTTCAAATTTATCAATAATTTAACAGAATAACATAACGATCCATCAAAAATAGGATTTAGGATTGTATTTCTAAAACTAGCGAGTGTTCATTACAAAATGATCAAACACACGAAAATTAGGATCGTATTTCCAAAATCTAAAACTAGCGAATGCTAATACGAAAAGGTAAATCACTCCACTTTGTTTAATTGTATGTACAAAGTGTTGTGAAATATGAATTATATATACATATATACTTTTGCTTTAAAAAGTTACCATCAAATTATAAAAATTGATTATTTGGAAAACAATAAGTTCAGGTAAAAAAGTTGGGGTGATCTGAATTACATATTAACTAGAAATCAAGTATTATGTTATAAAAGATAATTCGGTACATTTTATCATATTATAAAATAGAGTAATGTTACACCATCTCAAAATATCTCTCCGAATTCATATTTTAGAGATATGTAATTATATGTGGTGTCTTTTTACATGCAAACATAACATGGTTGTTCTGAAAATGAAAACTTTGCCCAACATTGTAAAACTTATATTTCTATAATAAAAAGATTAATTTTAAAATTACATTAATCCCAAAGTGTTCTCAAAGGGGCTTTTTGGCCTTTTTCATTAAAAAAAAAAAAAAAAACCTCACTCTGTCAAACAAAGCCTTTCTTCCACATATATAACATCATTGTATAACTCAAGGATTCTAAGTGCTCACTGGGAAACACATATCAATAATAAGAATTGCTGAAAATTGGTATCTCAATTGAAGTCAAAATTTTAAGTTAAAAATCTCATCTCTAAAAATTTATAGAGCCCACATGATTATCTCAATTGGAGTTAATAGATAATTATTTAAATAAGGACAAATACTTCAATCTTTTAAAATGCAAATATAACATAGCTATTTTAAAATTAAACTTTATCAAACATTCTATAACTTATATTTTAAAAATTACATTAATCCCAAACTGTCCTCACTCTTTAGAACTAAGCTTCTCTTCTACATAGATAACATCATTATATCAAAATCAAACTTAAGCATTCTTAGTGCTCACTGGGAAATACCAATCAAGTTGAAACTTTATAATTCCTAAAGGAATGATAGACCAAAGATCACTCAAATTATATGTATTCACCAATTGCATCAAAGCATCAACATCATTCAATTTCCTACCTTTAAGATCTACGAAGCTTTTGACCTTAATATCTTTTAAGTACTGCCGCCAACATTTGATATCATGAGAATTGTAACAGCTCACATCCCTATTCTTCAGTCCGTTATAGAATGACTGAAATTCAAGCAAATATCAAATAATTAATTCACTTGAAACATTGTCCTTGGGCTTAAATGACTAATTGGATACTATCTCTGATCTTATAATGAAAAAGTATATCATCTTAAGATGTTGTAATTACTCTTTTCTACAAATAATTTCAGTTCAACAAATCATCTTATGGTTGCCAAATAAAATATCAATACACACCTTAAATAATTTGTGCTGGGCCTTAACGTTTTCAAATACAAAGTCTTAGGATAACAAATCCGAAGAAGAACCTCCAACAAAATCTTGGACTCTGATGCTAGAATGTATGTAAATAACTTAAGATTTCTAACCTTACAGGAGAGTCAAGGACAACTTTTCCTAAATTCTTCTAACTTAAAATAACGCTGAAAAATCAAAGAATAAAACAAAACAATTAGTTGAAAATGATCATAAACGAATGTAAAAAGAGTGAAGTGAAATTGTAATAATCAGTTATATGGAATTTATACACATACCACATACACATACCACAGTTTCCCTTACATATATTCATAGAGCTTCAATTTGATTAGATACTCAATAAATTCCCTCAGTTTCAGATACCACTGAGAGTCAAACGTAAAATAAAAACATTTAACTTGTCATAGACATAATGCATTTATACGTGAAGTGGGAATGTGACTATTCTCATATGTAAAGGAATGTAAATTTGGAGTATCAAGGTCAAGTGCCTTCAAATTGTCACAGCTAGTAACTCGGAACTTCTTAAGCTGATTACTTGAAATCGTAATTCTTACAAGGCAATAGCAGAACTCAAGGCTCAAATCCTCGAGCAAGAGACATCTCGAGATAAAATGATCAGACTGTTGGTCCGTAAGACTAACGCCCCAAAATTTTAACTTTATCACCTGTGAGCACCCAATAATGTTGAACATTCTTGGCATTCTCCTCTTGCGAAATCTAAGGGTTAACTCTTGAAGATTTGGAACAACAATCTCAACACTTTCAATTTCATATAAGGAGACGTTCATTATCTTCAGCTTGAGAGCTTTAGAAACACATAATCGCTTCAAACCCCAACATTCCCAAAAAAAAACATTTCTTCAAGAAGAGGGCATTCACTACTAAGCTTCTGGAACATCTCTTCATTTATAAAAACCCTGTCCAAACTTAGCTTTCTAAGAGAATTAAACCTGAGAGTGTCTGAGATATTCTCCAACTTACAGTTAACTAAGTTTAGAGTAGTAATTGATCTAGCATAAAAGATTGTTTGAAGCCAAGTGTATGGTGTAAAGCCATCTGTTAAGAATTCCAAATCAAACTCTTTAACCTCCTTCTCTGAGGCCAATCCTATCCATTTATCAATTTAAGGAGCGGATTCTTCAACATCAAGAATACTTATGAATAGCCTAAATTTGTGAATAGAAAACTTGAGCTTGCAGAACCGAAGCAGGGAAGCATCAACAAATTCCATAAATTCCTTCAAACGATCATGGAGTGCCAATCTGTTCTCTCCAAACTCTGACGTAATTTGATCACTCTCATCTTTAGTGAGGAAATAGGTTTGATCAAAATCAAAGACAGGGAAAGATAGCCGTAACTGATTCCATCTCTTAGACAAGATACTAATTTGAGCTACCTCTTTTGCTGAGAGGTAGGACATAATATGATGAATTATAAAAGGAGGCAACCCTGAAATTAGACCCACTATCGTATCCATTATCTTCAAATCTGTAACATACTAAATTTTCAAGCTAAACTCTTCTTGGATGAAAATTTACAAATTGACCGTAATGTGATAGAATTAATCAGTAACAGATTAACCAAAAAAAGAAGAAAAAACATAAACAGAGCCTTACTCGTAAATCCGATGCAGAACAACAGTGTCAAAGAACTGAAATTTCAACAGTGTTGAACAGAACAGGACACCCACGCCGTCTAGGTTTAGAAAAGAAAAACATAACCTGACCCAAATTTTAAAGGATTTTGACACAAAACACAACGGAAGGTGGGGAGACACAAATTGTAAGAGAAATCTTTCAACACTTGCATTTTATAGCTTACAATACTTACAAGATTTCATATTTGATGAAAATATGTAATTTTTGATTGATTAGTCAGTAGTGGTTGAAGATGAGGTTGAAGGTTGAAATATAGGTTACAGTATAAAAGTAAAATAAATAAATAAATTGGAATCAAAAGGGTTTGTTGAAAGGTAAATATGGAGTGATTGATAGATTGTTTGGAAGCTAAGGAATTAAGCATAGCATGACTGTATGGTTGTGGATCCTTAGCCAACAATGGTTGGTCGAGTGGTAAAGGCTTGGGTCAAGGGGGTTTGTTCTGTCTGTGGCTTCACAGGAATAGTAGATCACAGATAACTCTGTTTTGGAAACCTTGCTTAGGGTAGGACACCTCCGGTAAAAAAAAAAAAAAAAAAAAAAAAATTCTCTACTTGGGTAGAGACTGCTAAATATCATTTGGACAGGCTGAGGTTATATATAGGCTTAGGTCTTTTGATAGCTTTCATTTGCTGTGTTATTTGGAAGGATTAACTTATTTTGTATATAGTCAGTCAAGCATTATTTTGTATATAGGCAGTCAAGCAAGATCAGATAGAATTTGGCCTATGGTAGTGAGCACCCGTTAGTTTTAGAAATGTTATTAATTCAACCTCTCGGAAGCCTTGTTCGGTCTTTTGATAGCTTTCATTTGTTGGGTTATTTGGAAGGGTTAACTTATTTTGTATATAGGCAGTCAAGCATTATTTTGTATATAGGCAATTAAGCAAGACGATAGAATCTGGCCTTTGGTAGTGAGCACCCGTTAGTTTTAGAAATGTTATTAATTCAACCTCTCGGAAGCTTTGTTGGGTCTTTTGATAGCTTTCATTTGTTGGGTTATTTGGAAGGGTTAACTTATTTTGTATATAGACAATCAAACAAGATCAGATAAAATATGGCCTTTGGTAGTGAGCACCCGTTAGTTTTAGAAATGTCATTAATTCAACCTCTTTAAAGCTTTGTTTGAGGTCAGAGGACTAGTCGAGGTGCACGTAAACTGGTGCAAACACTCTCAATAACCAAAAAAAAAAAAAAAAAAAAAAAAGGTTGTGGATCCTTTAGATCATGGGCATAGCTACTTGGGTAGAGACATTTAAATATCATTTGGATAGGCCGATGTTATATGGGCTTAGGTATTTTGATCGTTTTCATTTGTTGGGTTATTTGGAAGGGTTAACTTATTTTGTATATAGACAGTCAAGCAAGATTAGATGAAATTTGGCCTTTAGTAGTGAACACCTGTTAATTTTAGAAATGTCATTAATTCAACTTTCAAATTTATCGACAATTTTAGCAATTTAACTTTCAAAAGATATTTTAATCTCTTAACATTGTTGATAGATTTTAGTATTAACGTCATTTCCTTCAAACTTTAACAGAATAACATAACGACCATAAAAAATAGGATTTAGGATCGCATTTATGAAACTAGCGAGTGTCTACAATAAAAAGGTCAAACACACGAGGATTAAGATCGTATTTCCAAAATCTGAAACTAGCAAATGTTAATACGAAAAGTTAAACACATGGGGTTTACTTAAAAAAAAAAAAAAAAAAACCTTATATAAAATATATAAATCATGTCAAGCATGGAAACTATCATGCAAATTAAAGTTTAAATTAATAAAAGGGGTTTCTCAACCCCACAAAGATTTAATTAAATAACATAGTTTCTTCTCCATTTTAATTCTATAAACTATCTACCAGAATATTGAATTCAAACCTGTTTATCAAAATTTCATTATGAGTTGTGCAGTGAATCCCAGGCCTCAGATTTATGCCACCTGTCTTCACACCACATTGGGATCCAGCGGCCAAGGTTGTTCCACGTGTTACTCTCCAAGCAAGTCACTTTAACAGTTGAGTCAAGGATTTTTGGCCTCCGGCAAGCTCGTGTTTTACGTGCATTAGTTTCGTCAAGATCCTAATACGCAATTAGTTGGTGTGATTTTTAGCATCAACAAATTGTATTTACTATTTTCTACTACTTGATAGGTACTATAGACTAAAAATGAATAAACAAACACTAGAGAACAAAGCTTTATACTTCTTCTTTGTTGGAAAATAAGGTTATCCAGGACGGTCTAAAAGTATCTGCTGAACATTTTCTAGCATGATTCTGACAATTGTTCTAAATCCAGCCAAAATAAGTCAGCTTAATAACAATAAAAGAATCCTGATATATGACCTTTTATAGCATTATATCAATAAATCCATTTCTGCTTAATAAAATTGAGAAGCTACAAATCTTTAAATAGTTTTATTTGTTTTATTTTGTATTTGTGAACTACAAGGTTTGTCAACACTAAAAATGATTTTAAATGATTACTAAAGTATACATCTTTATTCTAACACTTTGGCCGTGGATTTAATACAATCCAGGAGTAGGTTGAGGTGGCAAACATAATAGTGGCTTTCAAATTCTTTCTCACATCCATTAAATTGCAAAATAATAAAAAAAATAATCCCAAAATTGTCACTCTTTAGAAATAAGTCTCTCTTTAGAAATTATCTGTACTCAACAATTTCATCAAATTATCAGAACCAACTAATTTCCTATCTTCACGATATTTGAAGCTTTCGACATTAACATCTTTTAAGCAGTGCCGTTAACATTTGATATCATGAGAATTGCAACTCACATTCTTATTCTTCAGTTAGTTATAGAATGACTCAAATTGAAATTCAAGGAAATATCAAATAATTAATTCACTTGAAACTTTTTCCTTAGCCTTAATTGACAAATTGGACACAATCTCTAATCTTATAATGAAAAAGATTATCATCATAAGATGTTGTAATTACTCTTTCTTAGAACTAATTTCATTTCAACAAATCATCTAATGGTTGCAAAAAAAAATATTA
This sequence comes from Toxicodendron radicans, assembly GCA_009867345.2. Classification (NCBI taxonomy): domain Eukaryota; kingdom Viridiplantae; phylum Streptophyta; class Magnoliopsida; order Sapindales; family Anacardiaceae; genus Toxicodendron; species Toxicodendron radicans. Next base: position 5,992,382 of record WYDK02000041.1, on the reverse strand, counting down.
CATACCTCAAATGCTTTGTGCTGGGGCTCACTAGAAAGTGTTTCCAAAGACAAAGTCCTAGGATAACAAATCCAAAGAAGAAAATCCAATAAAATCTTGTACTCTGGTGATAGCAAGTATGAAACTAACTCAAGATTCCCAACATTACAAAGGGGTGATGAAAAACTTTTCTTAAATTCTTCCTACTTAAAAGAACTTTGAAAATTTAAAAAACAAAGCAAAACAAAAAAATAAGTGGTTGCGAAGAATCATAAACAAACGTTAAAATGGTGAAGTGAAATACTAATAATCAGTTATATTTAATTATACACATACTGTGGCAGTACAGATATCCTTAGAGCTTCAATTTGATTGGATACTCTGATAAATTCCCACAGTCTTAGGCACCACAAAGTGGCAATAACTTGCCATGGGCATAATGCATTTATACGTTAGTGGGAATGAGACTTTCCTCACATGTAAAGGAAAGTAAATTTGGAGTATCAAGGTTAAGTGCCTTCATATTACGACATCTAATAACTCGAAGCTTCTTAAGCTGATTACTTGAAATCGTAATTCTTTCAAGGACATTACAAAGCTCAAGGATTAGATCCTCGAGTAAGGGTAAGCTTGAGATAAAATGATGAAATTGTTGGTCCGTAAGACCAAAACCTGTAAATTTTAACTTTTTCAATTGTGAGCACCTTATAATGTCAATCACTCTTGGCATTTCCATACCCCAAAAATCAAGGGCTAACTCTTGAAGATTTGGAACAACAATCTCAACACCTTCAAGTTCACATAACGAGATATTCATTATCTTCAGCTTGAGAGCTTTTGAAACACATAATCGCTTCAAACCCCAACAATCCAAAAAAACCATTTCTTCAAGGAGAGGGCATTCACTACTAAGCTTCTGCACCATCTCTTCATTTATAAAAACCCTGTTCAAACTTAGATTTCTAAGAGAATTAAACCTCACAGAATCTGAGATATTCTCCAACTTACAGTGAGCTAACTTTAGAGTAGTAACTGATCTAACAGAAAAGATTGTTTGAGGCAAAGTGTACGGTGTATCGCTATCTGTTAAGAAATCCAAATCAAACTCTTTAACCTCCTTTTCTGTGGCCAATCCTATCCATTTCTCAATATAAGTAGCCAATTCTTCAATATCAAGAATAGTTATGAATAGCCTAAATTTGTGCATACAAAACTTGAGCTCGCAGAACCGACGCAGAGAAGCATCAACAAATTTCATATATTCTTTCAAACGATCACGGAGAGCCAATCTGTTCTCTTCAGACACTGGTATGTCAATACTCTCATCTTCAGTGAGGAAATAAGTTTGATCAAAATCAAAGATAGGGAAAGATATCCGTAACTGATTCCATCTCTTAGACACTATACTAATCTGAGCTACCTCTTTTGCGGAGAGGTAGGACATAATATGATGAATTATAAAAGGAGGCAACTCTGAAATTCGATCCATTATCTTCAAATCTGCAATATTCACATTCACAGACTTAAATAATATAACCTACTAAACTCTTCTTGGACGAAAATTTAAAAATCTACTGTAATGTGATAGAATTAATCAAGTAAAAGATTAACCAAAAAGAAGAGAAAACATATAGAGAGCCTTACTCGTAAATCCGATGCAGAACAGCAGTGTGGAAAAATTGAAATTTGAACAGTGTTGATCAGAAGAGGAGACTGAATAAATAAATTGGGTTTTTTTTTAGTCTTTTCGTAGAGAAAGCCCTCTGCTTTCAGAGATGCTACTTTAATATATAAACAAATTGAGCCATAGGCATCAAGGGACGGGGATTATATATTGCTTAGTCAAAGGTGGTGATTGAAAGGAAGAAAATTAATTTTCAAGCTAAAAAAACTAAAACGGAGACTTACTTGTAAATCCAATGCAGAAAAACAATACACATTATTTCTGAATATTTTATGGGTTGTAACCCAAATCCAAGTCCATTTTTCAAGCTTTTTTTTTTTTTTTTTTTTTAACCGTATTTAAATTAATTTATGCGCACCTCAACTAATACATGTGGTCATTTAAATATCCTAAAAACCCAAACCTGTGACCCTTTAAACACCTTAAAAACTCAAATAACAGATAAATCATAATGTAGTATGTAACCTCAAAGTTTGAACCAACTAAATTTAACCAATAAATTAGTTTTGAATATTTTAATGCAACTTTGTTGCTAATTCCAATTCTTTGGCCGTGGATTTAATACAATCTAGGAGTAGGAATTGTTAAGGTGGCAAACATAATAATCACTTTTAAACTCTTTATTACGTCTATTAGATTACAAAATATTAATGACTGAAAAACAATGTCTAAATTTAAGTCAAAATTTTAAGTTAAAATATCTGTGTCTCTAAAAATTTATAGAACCCACATGATTAGGCCCAAATCTAATTGACATGATCATGGTTAAGACTTAACACAATGTGGATGATCATGGTTAACACTTAACACAATGTGTCGTGAGAATTGGGCTTTTTAATTTAGTATCATATGCAGTAAATGCACATTATCTAATTACGGTAGACAAAATTTTAAAAAATTGATTATTGGGGAAACAATAAATTTAGAGAAAGAAACTGGGGTGATCTGGATTACAAATCAACTAAAATTAAGTATTATGTTATAGAGGATAATTCGGTACATTTCATCATATGACAAATTATAGTAATGTCACTCATCCCAAAATCTTTATCAAAATTCACACCTTCATGTATGTGTAATTTTAGGTGGATTCAATGGATAATTATTTAAATACAGACAAATATTTCAATCTTTTTAAATGCAAATATAACATAGCTATTTTAAAATTAAACTTTACAAAACATTCTACAACTTATATATAAAGATGATTATTTCTATAATAAAGAGATTAATATAAAAAATTACATTAATCCCAAAATGTTCTCACTCTTCAAAACTAAGCCTCTCTTACACATAGATAACATCACCGTATCAACAACAAAGAAAAAAACTAGGCCTTCTCAATTGCTCACTGGAAAACACCAATCAAGTTGAAACTTTATAATTCCTGAAGGAAGGATAGGCCAAAGATCACTCAAATTATCTCTACTTAGCAATTTCATCAAATTATCAGCACCAACTAATTTTCTATCTTCACGATATTTGAAGCTTTCGACTTTAATATCTTTTAAGTAGTGCCGCCAACATTTGATATCATGAGAATTGCAACAGCTCAGATCCCTATTCTTCAGTTCATTATAGAATGACTGAAATTCAAGCAAATATCAAATAATTAATTCACTTGAAACTTTTTCCTTGCCCTTAATTGACTAATTAGACACAATCTCTAATCTTATAATGAAAAAGATTATCATTATAAGATGTTGTAATTACTCTTTCTTAGAACTAATTTCATTTCAACAAATCTTCTAATGGTTGCAAAAAAAACATTTACATACCTCGAATGATTTGTGCTGGGGCTCACTAGAAAGTGTTTCCAAAGACAAAGTCCTAGGATAACAAATCCAAAGAAGACAATCCAACAAAATCTTGTATTCTGACGATAGCAAGCATGAAACTAACTCAAGATTCCCAACATTACAAAGGAGTGATGGAAAACTTTTCTTAAATTCTTCTAAGTTAAAAGAACTCTGAAAATTCAAAAAACAAAGCAAAAGAAAAAAATAAGTGGTTGCGAAGAATCATAAACAGACGTAAAAATGGTGAAATGAAATACTAATAATCAGATATATGGAATTATACACATACCACAATTGACAATACAGATATCCTTAGAGCTTCAATTTGATTGGATACTCCAAGAAATTCCCTCAGCTTAAGGCACCACTGAGGGGCAAACGTAAAATTAACTTGCCATGGACATAATGCATTTATACGCGAAATGGGGATGGGACTATTCATATAAGCAAAGGAAAGTAAATTCGGAGTATCAAGGTCAAGTGCCTTCAGATTAGAACAACTCCTAACTCGAAACTTCTTAAGCCGATTACTTGAAATCGTAATTCTTTCAAGGACGGCACAATACTCAAGGATTAGATCCTCGAGTAAGGGAAAGCTTGAGATAAAATGATGAAACTGTTGGTCCGTAAGACCAAAACCTGTAAATTTTAACTTTTTCAATTGTGAGCACCTTATAATGTCAATCACTCTTGGCATTTCCATACCCCAAAAATCAAGGGCTAACTCTTGAAGATTTGGAACAACAATCTCAACACCTTCAAGTTCACATAACGAGATATTCATTATCTTCAGCTTGAGAGCTTTTGAAACACATAATCGCTTCAAACCCCAACAATCCAAAAAACACATTTCTTCAAGGAGAGGGCATTCACTACTAAGCTTCTGCACCATCTCTTCACTTATAAAAACCCTGTTCAAACTTAGATTACTAAGAGAATTAAACCTTACAGTATCTGAGATATTCTCCAACTTACAGTAAGCTAACTTTAGAGTAGTAACTGATCTAGCAGAAAAGATTGTTTCAGGCAAAGTGTATGGTGTATCACTATCTGTTAAGAATTCCAAATCAAACTCTTTAACATCTTTTTCTATGGCCAATCTTATCCATTTCTCAATGTAAGGAGCCAATTCTTCAACATCAAGAATACTTATGAATAGCCTAAATTTGTGCATACAAAACTTGAGATCGCAGAACCGAAGCAAAGAAGCATCAACAAATTCCATAAATTCTTTCAAACGAACACGGAGTGCCAATCTGTTCTCTTCAGACACTGGTATGTCAATACTCTCATCTTCAGTGAGGAAATAAGTTTGATCAAAATCCAAGATAGGGAAAGATATCCGTAACTGATTCCATCTCTTAGACAATATAGTAATTTGAGCTACCTCTTTGGGTGAGAGGTAGGACATAATATGATGAATTATAAAAGGAGGCAACTCTGAAATTCGATCCACTATCTTATCCATTATCTTCAAATCTGTAATATTCAGTTATTCACATTCACAGACTTAAATAATATAACAATTTTCAAGCGACACTCTTGTTGGACGAAAATTCGATTAAGAATAAAATATTTTAAAAAAAAAGTTTACAAAATTGACCGTAATGTGATAGAATTAATCAAGTAACAGATTAACCAAAAAGAAGAAAAAATATAAAGAGAGCCTTACTCGTAAATCCAATGCAGAGCAGCAGTGTCGAAGAATTGAAATTTGAACAGTGTTGAACAGAAGAAGAAGCCCACGCCGTCTAGGTTTACGAAACAGAAGCTGACCCAAATTTTAATGGATTTTGAAGGCGAGGAGACACAAATTGGAACAGAAATCTTTCAGCACTTGCATTTTATAGCTTACAATACTTACAACAGTTTCGATGAAAATATGTTGAATTGTGATTTTTGAGGAAGTCGTGGTTGGAGACGACGTTGAAGGTTGAAATATATCAAAAATATAAATAATGTCTATGGAAACTATCATTGCCAATTTACCCTTCAACCCCCAAAGATTTAATTAAATAACAAATTCTCCTTGAAATTTCAGAAAGAGTAAACGACATGTCCCAGTAAATCCCACCGTGGTTTAATAAATTACATATTTCCACTCTCAAATTAACAAAATTTGATTAATATAACGGTCAAAGTAAAATGATAATTTACACTACATTAAATCTTAAATGAAAATAAAATTTAGTATTTAATGAATTGATTTTATATACAAATTTATTATCATCAATTAGTATTTAATGAATTGATTTTATATACAAATTTATACACATCAATTTGTATACATAAGTTTGTATAAAAAGTTTATAAATCATAGTAGTATTCTAAATTTAAATAAACAGTGATAAGAGACAATGTTCAATATTAATAAATAACGTTGATCAATGATCAAACAGTGACGTTGACCAATATTGATGTTGTTGATCGGTATTTATAGCCAACCAAATGAAGTTTTGATTTTATTTTAAAAAATTATTAGTTAAATAATATTTATTTAATATAAACTTTTTTATATTTATTAAATACTTATAAATCTATAATTATAAAACTACTTTAAAATATAATATTTCGTTTTGGTCAATACTAATTTATCAAACACCAATTTATAGCTTTGAAACTCTGTGACAACTTTTTAAATAAAATTTTATCTTAATGTAAATACATCTTTAATGAAAAAGAAAGAAAAAATGAGCACCGAAATTTAATAGAGAGAAAATGAGTGTTGTGAAGAAACATGAATTACTTATTTGAAATTGGAATTATTTACAGAGCCCAAAATTTAACGGGCCTACAAAGTAAGGCCCAAATCTAATCGACACACTTATGGTTAATACATGCACATTATGTGCTTGAAGAAGATGAACAAATTCACAAATTTAAGATTATCTAATTAACTTAATACAAAAATTAAAGAAGAAATTTTACTTTGAAAATTTATTATTGGGAAACAATAAGTTGATAGTAAGAAACTAGGGTGACTCTGATTACAAATAAACCATAAATTATGTTATAGAGGATAATTCATCATATTATAAAACAGAGTAATACTACTGATTCCAAAATATATCTAAAAATTTTATATTTTCGCAGATGTGTAATTCTATATGGTATCTTTTAACATACAAATAAAACATAGTTATTTTGAAAATAAACTTTACCAAACTTTCTATAATGTATATTTAAAGATGATTATTTCTACAATGAAGAGATTAAAATAAAAAATTACATTAATCCTAAACTGTCCTCACTCTTTAGAACTAAGCCTCTCTTCTACATAGATAACATCATTGTATCAAAAACAAACTTAAGCATCTTCAGTGCTCATTAGGAAACATCAATCAAGTTGAAACTTTATAATTCCTGAATGAAGGATAGACCAAAGATCACTCAAATTATTTGTACTCAACAATTTCATCAAATTATTGTACTCAACAATTTCATCAAATTATCAGCATCAATCAATTTCCTATCGTTAAGATGTAAGAAGCTTTCGACCTTAATATCTTTTAAGTAGTGTCGCCAACATCTGATATCATGAGAATTGCAACAACTCATGTCCCTATTCTTCACTTCACTATGGAATGATTGAAATTCAAGTAAATATCAAAAAATTAATTCACTTGGAACTTTTTCTCTGTGCTTAAATGACTAATTGGAAACACATATCATCTTAAGATGTTGTAATTACATTTTTTTAAGAACTAATTTCATCTCAACAGATCATCTTATGGTTGCTAAAAATAAATAAATCATTACATACCTCAAATAATTTGTGCTACACCTCGCATGTAATGTTAGTAAAGATAGTCCTAGGATAACAAATACAAAGAAGACAATTGAACAAAATCATGTATTATGATGGTGGCACGTATGTATTAAACTTGTTGATGCGTGATTTTGGCACCAAAATCAAGCACGTGGATCACTTATGAATTTACACGTAAGGTTTTTATGAGAATATTTATAATGTTGTGATGATATATTGTTTAAGGAAACATAAATAAGTACTAACAAAAAAGATTTTAAAGTGGTTTGGATGCATAAAGCGACTTCTATGTCCACTAGTATGTTATTAACGATGTTAGTTATCAGGTCACTAACTTATAGATCGTTGAAGTACAAGAGAATTACAACTTAAAGTACAAATGTACAATACAACAGAAAAAGGCATTCATTATAAAGCTTGGAAAGACTATTGCTCCTAAAATTTAACTTTTTCTACTGTGAGCACCCAATAATGTTAAACACTCTTGCCATTCCCACTTTGCCAAATCCAAGGCCCAACTCTTGAAGATTTGGAACAACAATCTCAACACTTTCATATTTATATAAGAAGATATTCATTATCTTCTATTTGAGAGCCTTTGAAATTTGAAAAAAAAAAACAAAATTCAAGGAGAGGACATTCACTACTAAGCTTCTGCACCATCTTTTCATTTATAAAAACCTTGTGCAAAAATAGTAACTGATAGGATCTACGATATTCTCCAACTTAAAGTTAAGTAACCTTAAAGTAGTAACTGATCTAGCAGCAAAGATAATACACTCTAAATTGTTAAGCATGAAGAACAAATATAATATCATGCAATGCAATTTATTCACCAAACATAATAGAATATTAAATAATGAAATACATGTTCTACCAAATATCAGAAATCCACGGTATTACTGTCATAAAAAAAAAAAAAAAAAAGACATTACAATGTTGTGTTTTTTATTTGCAAATACTGGAAAGAGATTTAAAATATCTAGAGGTGGGTGTACATTATTATATAGAGTTTACCTTTATTCATCGCTTATATTCTGTCTACTTAATTATCAATTACAAACATTATATTTATATTCGCATGTAAACAAATCCTAATCCCATGTTAGAGAAAATCTGCTGCAACATGGAAGAAGATCTTTCCTATCATTAAGATCTACAAAGCTTTCGACCTTGATATCTTTTAAGTAGTGTCGCCAACATTTGATATCATGAGAATTGCAACAGCTCACATCCTCATTCTTCAATTCATTAGAGAACGACTGAAATTCAGACAAATATCAAATAATTAATTCACTTGAAACATTGTCCTTGAGTTTACATGATTAACTGGATACAATCTCTGATTTATAATGGAAAAGCATACCATCTTAAGATGCTGTAATTACTCTTTCCTAGAATTAATATCATTTCAACAAATCATCTTATAGTTGCTATAAAAAAAATTATTACATACCTCAAATAATTTGTGTTGGACCTCGCATGAAAATGTTAGCAAAGACAAAGTTCTAGGATAACAAATCCAAAGAAGACAATCCAACAAAATCTTGTATTCTGACGGTGGCACGTATGTAAATAACTCAAGGTTCCCAACATTACGAAGGGGTGATGGAAAACTTTTCCTAAATTCTTCTAACTTAAAAGAAATCTGAAAAATCCAAAAACAAAGCAAAACAAAACAATAAGTGGTTGAGAAGGATCATAAACGAACGTAAAAAGAGTGAAGTGAAATACTAATAGTCAGTTATATGGAATTTATACACATACCACAGTTGGATTTACATATATCCATAGATCTTCAATTTGATTGGATACTCTTAGAAATTCCCTCAGTTTCAGGCTCCATTGAGTGTCAAACGTAACATTAGCTAAACTTTTAACTTGCCATGGACATAATGCATTTATGCGTGAAGTGGGAATGGGACTATGCTCATAAGTAAAGGAAAGTAAATTTGGAGTATCTAGGTCAAGTGCCTTCATATTAACACACATAGTAACTCGGAACTTCTTAAGCTGATTACTTGAAATCGTAATTCTTTCAACGGAATTGTAGTTCTGAAGGATCAGATCCTCGAGCAAGGGAAAGCTTGAGATAAAATGATGAAACAGTTGATCCGTAAGACCAAAACATTTAAAGTGTAACTTTTTCAACTCTGAGCACCCAATAATGTTAACCACTCTTGGCACTTCCTGGTACCAAAAATTAAGGGCCAACTCTTGAAGATTTGGAACAACAATCTTTACACTTTCAAATTTTTCATATAAGAAGACATTCATTTTCTTCAACTTGAGAGCTTTAGAAACACACAATCGCTTCAAACCCCAACACTTTGAAAAAAACAATTCTTCAAGGAGAGGGCATTCACTACAAAGCTTCTGGAACATCTCTTCATTTATAAAAACCTCGACCAAAGTTAAATTTCTAAGAGAATAAAATCTGATAGTATCTGAGATATTCTCCAACTTACAGTTAACTAACTTTAGAGTAGTAACCGATCTAGCAGAAAAGATTGTTCGAGGCAAAGTGTACAGTGTATCACCATCAGTTAAGAATTTCAAATCAATCTCTTTAACCTCCTTCTCTGAGGCCAATCCTATCCATTTATTAATATAAGGAGCCGATTCTTCAACATCGAGAATACTTATGCATAGCCTAAATTTGTGCATACAAAACTTGAGCTTGCAGAACCGAAGCAAAGAAGCATCTACAAATTCCATAAATTCTTTCAAACGATCAAGGAGTGCCAATCCGTTCTCTTCAAACCCTGATCTAATTTGATATCTCTCATCGTTAGTGAGGAAATAAGTTTGATCAAAATAAAAGATAGGGAAAGATATCCGTAACTGATTCCATGTCTTTGACAATATACCAATTCGAGCTACCTCTTTTGCGGAGAGGTAGGACATAATATGATGAATTATAAAAGGAGGCAACCCTGAAATTCGATCCATTATCTTACCCATTATCTTCAAATCTGTAATATTCACATTCACAGACTTAATTTTCAAGCTAAACTCTCCTTGGACGAAAATTCGACTAAGAATAAAAATATTTATAAAATTGACCGTAATGTGATAAAATTAATCAAGTAACAGATTAACCAAAAAGAAGAAAATACATAAAGAGAGCCTTGCTCGTAAATCCGATGCAGAACAGCAGTGTTGAAGAATTGAAATTTGAGCAGTGTGGAAGAATTGAAATTTGAACAGTGTTGAAGAGAAGAGGACGCCCACGCCGTCTAGGTTTAGGAAACAGAAGCTGAACCAAATTTTAATGGATTTTGGAGGTGAGGAGACACAAATTGGAAGAGAAATCTTTCAACACTTAAAAGATTTCATATTTGATGAAAATATGTAATTTTTGAGTCAGTAGTGGTTGAAGATGAGATTGAAATATAGGTTACAGTATAAAAGTTAAATAAATAAATAAATTGGAATGATTGAAAGATGGGCCGAAAATCATTTGGATAGGCGGGTTGAGGTTATATGGGCTTAGGTCATTTTGTTGGGCTATTTGAAAGGGTTAATTTATTTTGTATATATACAGTCAAACAAATCACATAGAATCTAGCCTAATGAATAATTTCCCCCTCAACCCCCCAACCCCCCAAACATTTAATTAAATAACAAAATTCCCCTTGAAATTTCGGAAATAATAAAAATCTCCTTACCATTCGCGAGCTCTTAGTGTACCGTTAAAATCTATAACATAATGGATTTATAAATATTTACCATATTGTCTTTCTATTGTTTATTTTAACACTAAAAACTTAATGATTGAGAGATTTTCTTATTTAATTATACCTCATGGGTATGGTTGTTAAAATCTAAAATTCGATCGACTATCTTTTCTATTATCTTTTAAATCTTTGATATATGTATTCACATACTTTCCATTAATCTATAATTCGGTACATTTCATCATATTATAAAATAGAATAATGTTACACCATCCCAAAATATATTTCCAAATTCATATTTTCGGAGATATGTAATTATATGCAACTATAACATAACTCTTTTGAAAATAAAATATACAACTTTGTTCCTTATACTAATACTTTGGCCGTGGATTCAATACAATCAAGGAGTAGGAATTGTTGAGGTGGTGAACATAACAATTACTTCCAAACTCTGTCTCACCTCCATTGGATTACAAAATATTGACTGAAAAATAATCTCTCAATTTAAATCAAAATTTTTAAGTTAAAAGATCTCATCTCTAAAAATTTATAGAGCCACAATGAGTAGGCCGAAATCTAATTGACATGCTCATGGTGGTTAACACAATGTAGTCCGGCAATTGGGCTTTTTAATCTAGTATCATATGCAGTAAATGCACATTATGTGCTTGAAGAAGATGATTATTTCTATAGAAGAGATTAATAATAAAATTACATTAACAACCAACTATTCTCACTCTTCAGAACCAAGTCTCTCTTCCACATAGATAACATCACTGCTTCAAAAACAAAGAGAAAAACAAGGCCTTCTCAATTGCTCACTTGAAAACACCAATCAAGTTGAAACTTCATAATTCCTAAAGGAAGGATAGACCAAAGATCACTCAAATTATCTCCACTCAGCAATTTCATCAAATTATCAACACTAACTAATTTCCCATCTTTACTATATTTAAAGCTTTCGACCTTAATGTCTTTTAAGTAGTGCCGCCAACATTTGATATCATGAGAATTGCAACAGCTCACATCCCTATTCTTCAGTTCATTATAGAATGACTGAAATTCAAGCAAATATAAAATAATTAATTCACTTGGAACTTTTTCCTTGACCTTAATTGACTAATTGGACACAATCTCTAAACTTATAATGAAAAAGAATATCATCATAAGATGTAGTAATTACTCTTCTTAGAACTAATTTCATTTCAACAAATCATCTTATGGTTGCTAAAAAAAAATCATTATATACCTCAAATAATTTGTGCTGGGGCTGGGAAGGAAGTGTTTCCAAAGACAAAGTCCTAGGATAACAAATCCAAAGAAGGCAATCCAACAAAATCTTGTATTCTGACGGTGGCACGAATGTAAATAACTCAAGATTCCCAACATTACGAAGGGGTGATGGAAAACTTTTCCTAAATTCTTCTAACTTAAAAGAACTCTGAAAAATCAAAAAACAAAGCAAAACAAAACAATAAGTGGTTGAGAAGGAACATAAACGAACATAAAAAGAGTGAAGTGAGATTCTAATAATTAGTTATACGGAATTTATACACATACCATAGTTGGCATTGCAGATATCCTTAGAACTTCAATTTGATTGGATACTCCAAGAAATTCCCTCAGTTTCAAGCACCACTGAATGTCAACCATAAAATAAAGTAAAGAAAATATAACTTTCCATGGACATAATGCATTTATATGTGAAGTTGGAATGGGACTATCCTCATATGTAAAGGAAAGTAAATTTGGAGTATCAAGGTCAAGCGTCTTCATATCAATACAGCAATTAACTCGAAACTTCTTAAGCTGATTACTTGAAATCGTAATTCTTTTAAGGAATTCGCACTTCTGAAGGATCAGATTCTCGAGCAAGGGAGAGCTTGAGACAAAATGATGAAACTGTTGGTCTGTAACACTACTACCCCGTAATTTTAACTTTTTCAACTGTGGGCACCTAATAATGTCAATCACTCTTGGGGTTATTTCCTTACTAAAGTCAAGGTCCTCAAGGACTAACTCCTGAAGATTTGAAGCAACAATCTCAACAATCTGAACAACATTCCTTATCATCAGCTTGAGAGCTTTAGAAACACATAATCGCTTAAAACCCGAACATTCCCACAAAAACATTTCTTCAAGGAGAGGGCATTCACTACCAAGCTTCTGCACCATCGCTTCATTTATATAAACCTTGTCCAAATATAGCTTTCTAAGAGAATTAAACCTGATAGTATCAGAGATATTCTCCAATTTACAGTTTTCTAACATTAGAATACTAACTGATCTGGCAGAAAAGATTGTTTGAGGCAAAGTGTATGGTGTATCACCACCTTTTAAGAATTCCAAATAAAACTCTTTAATCCCCTTTTCTATGGCTAATCCTATCCATTTATCAATATAAGGAGCCGATTCTTCAACATCAATAATACTTATGCATAGACTAAATTTGTGCATACAAAACTTGAGCTCGCAGAACCGAAGCAGAGAAGCATCAACAAATTCCATAAATTCTTTCAAACGATCACGGAGTGCCAATCTGTTCTCTTCAAACCCTGATCTAATTTGATATCTCTCATCTTGAGTGAGGAAATAAGTTTGATCAAAATCAAAGATAGGGAAAGATATCCGTAACTGATTCCATCTCTTAGACAATATACTAATTTGAGCTACCTCTTTTGCGGAGAGGTAGGACATAATATGATGAATTATAAAAGGAGGCAACTCTGAAATTCGATCCATTATCTTCAAATCTGTAATATTCACATTCACAGACTTGAGTAATATAACATACTATAATTTCAAGCTAAACTCTTCTTGGACGAAAATTCGATTAAGAATAAAAATAATTAAAAAGAAATTACAAAATTGACCGTAATGTGATAGAAGTAATCAAGTAACAGGTTAATCAAATAGAAGAAAAACATAAACAGAGCCTTACACGGAAATCCGATGAAGAATTGAAGAGAAGAAGACGCCCGTGCCGTCTAGGTTTAGGAAACAGAAGCTAACCCAAATTTTAATGGATTTTGACAGAAAACACAACGGAAGGTAAGGAGACACAAATTGGAAGAGAAATCTTTCAGCACCTGCATTTTATAGCGAGCTTACAATATGTTCATCAGAATGGATTCTGCAATTAATTACTTATTTGAAATTGTAATTATATAATATGCTAAAAACAATAGGTATGATTGTATGAACACTTTATTTACACAGCCCACAAGATTGGGCTTTAACGGTTATGTCTGGGCTGCGTTGGGTCGGGTCCATTTTAAGAGCCCGTGGTCAAGTTCTCCATCTGGCCTATTTTATCATGCACGATTGATGTTTGGGCCAGGTTTAGAGGTAATGGGTCCAGAAGAACCGCAGCAGCAAGGCATGTAAGAAGGAAAAAGAGTTATGGGAAATCAATGGAATTGTACTAGACATTTTTAATCTTGCTCACAATTGTTGGAATGTTGTGTTTCTATGTATTAGCAGGAAAGATAATTTGTTAGTGCATGAAGTAATAAGACTTGCAACTTTAGACTCAATACCTCTGAATTGACGGTCATCGGTCCCTCCAAGTATATTGAGAATATGCATTCAAGATAAGCCAAACTAAATTTTGTTTAACTTAGATTGTTTGCTGCATGTTTTTTAGCTGTCATTTTATATTTCCTTTACTTTCTTCTGTATATTATGGAATGGTTTTTATCATTCTGACAAAAAAAAAAAAAAAAAAAGATTGGAGTCAACTTTACATTTTTATATTTTGAAAATTCAGTATTGAATGGTTTTATTTCATATAAACCTCGTGAGATTTTTTTATTTGAATTGCACCCAATTTTTTCAAAACCCATTAAAAACCCTTTTCAAATTATTAAAAATCCTTATATATCAGGATGCTTTCAATAATTATAGGGGAGTTTTTGATAGTTTCCAAAAAGTTTGGATGCAAAGGTATATGAAATAAACTCATATTGTGTATATTTCATATACCCAAGGTTTAGTGAAATTGTAAGTTTCCACCATGGTTTCTTAAATTTCAAATCTCCACCCTTAAATTAGCTTTGTTTCGTTTCTTTTAATAGTGAAAGGCTAAATTAGTCATTTATAATATTTTAATATTTTCATTTCTGAAAAACATCTCTCTCACCGACGCCACCACACCCTCTTGTTCTGGCTTTGTGGTCGGAGTGTGGGTGCTACTGGTTGAGGCCTTTTGTCGAGCAGTTGGTGGGCAAAGATGTGGATGGCTTGTGGGAGGCAAATGGGAGGTGGGAGGTGGGAGGTGGGAGGTGGCAGGAAATCACACTACACACACAAAAATGAAAAATCCAATCCACAAAAACAAACTCCAAAAACAGTCACCAAATTCAATCTCCAAGCAAACCCAAATTCAAAACACAACTCCAAACAAACTCAACTCCAACTGGTGAATGGGGCGGCGTCAGTCGGTGGATGTTTTAAGGTACAGGGGAGGAACTATGTAGTGTAGGAGCTGGGTAGTTTAATTAAAGATGAATTAGAAAATAAACTTTTTTACATTCTAACAGAACAACAGTATTTTCGATGAAATAGTAATTGAGAAGTTGTTAACAAAACGACAAATCATCTTTAGTGAGGAAATAAGTTTGATCAAAATCAAAGATATGGAAAGATATCCGTACTGATTCCATCTCTTAGACAATATACTAATTTGAGTTACCACTTTTGCTGAAAGATAGGACATAATATGATGAATTATAAAAGGAGGCAACCCTGAAATTCTATCCATTATCTTCAAATCTGTAATATTCACATTCACAGACTTAAATAATATCACATACTAAATTAAGAATAAAAAAATTTATAAAATCGACAGTAATGTGATAGAATTAATCAACTGACAGACTAATAAAAACATAAACAAAGTCTTACTCATAAATCTGATGAAGAACAACAATGTGGAAGAATTGAAATTTGAACAGTGTTGAACAGAAGAGGACGCCCACGCTGTCTAGGTTTAGGAAAAAGAAGCTGACCCAAATTTTAAAGGATGCTGACGCAAATTACAATGGAAGGTGAGGAAACACAAATTGGAAGAGAAATCTTTCAACACTTGCACTAGAAAGATTTCATATTTGATGAAAGTACGTTAAATTGTGATTTTTGAGTAAGTAGTCGGTAGTAATTGAAGATGAGGTTGAAGGTTGAAATAAAAGTAAAATAAATAAGTTGGCTTTGTGTAAACCTGATTATATACTGTTGCAGAAAGGAAATTGATGGGGTTGGTTGAAAGGTAAGGATAGCATGATTAAAAGGTTGTGGTTGCTTTGGATCATGAGAAGATTTAACTATTATGTCAAATGAAGTTTGCAATTAAGAATCTAACCTTGAAAAACTTTTTGAATTTTTTTTTAGTTTGAAATAGTGACGTGACAGAATTAAGGATGAGTAAAACAAGTTTTAAGGGTTAAAATGTAAGGATTTAATGGTTTAAGGGTATTTGTATAATTAATAGAAATTTAAGTTAAAATTTTTAAAAATAAAAAACCTATCTTCTCCCCCATTTCATCATTCGAACCAAACCAAACAGACCTGTGAAAAAAAAAATTTCTCAATCTCTCACGACAAACAATCTCTCAAGCTTCCACATCCGTCCATTATCACAATGTCGAAGCAATCTTCAAGCACACCCATAGCCACTAGTTTGTCTCCCAAAAACAGAGAAGTGGAGAAGACAGTGGAGGAAGTTGTCGTCTCTGAATAGAGCCGCGATAAGACAATGGAGGAAGTTGTCGTCTCTGAACAGAGCACCGATAAGACAACGACAACATTGGAGGAGAGGAGCAACAGAGATCAAAATGTCGGGGAAAGAGTTGATGACAACAGCTCCTCCGACATCGACAAAAGTTCCAGTGATGAGGTGGAGGAAAATGTATGAAAAATTTTAGGGCTTTAGTTCAAATGTGGTTTGTAGTTCTTTAGATTATGCAGATTCATTTTGTTGATTAATGAACAAGGATGAAATATGCAAAATTTGAGGGCTTTAGTTTGTATGAAAAATTGTAGAGATTTAGTTCAAATGGTTTGGCTTCTTTGGTAGGGAATTGTTTGGTAATTTTTGAATTACTTTGCATCCTTAGTTTAAATTTAAAGGAGCTAAATTATATACTCTTTGCAACCATTTCAACATTTGAAAAACAAAACAAATTGTTCACTATTGAAATTTTTTTTTTTGCCCGCTTAAGCGCTTGGTCTGTTGCCACAAAGTTTAAATCATAGTTCATGAAATCTAATATCTATATTGTATTATTGGATATTCACGAGGTTATAAACTCCATTAATGCATTTTTCCAGATAATGAAATGTTTTCCGGAAACAAAGGGTAATATATGAACAAATATTAACTATCCTTTACAAATCATTTTTGGACAGATATTTTTTTCTGGAAAGTCTTTTAACGGTGTTTGTAATTCCATGGATTTAGAGAACATAACTTAGGAACTTTTTAGGGATCTTTCTATTTCATGAACTATAATTTAAGTGAAAATAAATGTGATTTGTGCAGATATATGTTCGGATTGCATATGTGGATTGATTGTTGATATTTGATGGGTTGTTTGAGTGGATTTAAGTTTTGGAGTGCTTCTGGTAGCAGCATGGCTGCGTAATAATTCCTTGAGAATATTGCACTTTTATGCTGTAAAGTTAAATTTTATCAAAGTTTAGTTGGATAATGAAAAAGGTTTAGACCTTTAGTTGGATATAATTATGTTATGAATTCTCTACCACAGTTCAGGAAGACTTGACAGTTATTCCATCTTGGCTCCTTAGAATTGAAGCCTGGAGTGGACAACAAAGGGGTACTGATTTTTTGTTTTTCTAACTTAGGCCATTATTAAGCCTCATATTCCATCTATATTTCTGTTTTTTTTGTTTTGAGGATTGATATGATGACTGACAACTTTGTGGGCGAGCTTTTGCTCTATAACTTTAATTTGCTGAACTAGGCTGTTCTATTTTATATGTTCACTCTAGAGAAGTAAAATGAGATAATTTTTTTTGTGATGCCATTGCCAGTGCCACACCCACATCATCTTAAGTAAAAGAATTATATTTTTTAGCTTCTTTGGTAGTGTTTATATATACTACGCAAGCAATTAATATAAAATTTTTTCTAACATAATTGGTTAAACATCTCAACTAAGCATGATTAGGTTGCTTTTCTTTTTTATTGATACAATGTTTTTTTTTCTCAAATTGTATGCCAAACTTAATTTGATGTGATACATGTGTTGATACAAGAAAAGAAATTGAATTTAAATGATGGAGGCAACAACAAGACATGAAATTGAGAAATGGGTTGTCCTCCATGGGTTGGGAAAGTTACAAGGAAAATTATCCTAGCTACAAAATAAAATATATGTCAATCATATTATAAATTTATAATATATGGTTGCTTACTACATTCCACAATT